>JAPYZA010003538.1:0-14942 GCA_030522685.1 Eupelmus azureus | reverse complement strand
CACACACGCACATACTCAGTCATGAACATACACACACACAGGCACGCACACGATGTTTTTTAATATTGAATATATGAAAATCTTTGTACCTAACGCACAGTATATACATGCTCTCAGCCCTTTGTTTACTTCGCGCATGGGGCTCAACCTCTCTATAAAAAAAGACTAAAAAGCAGAAAATAATTATTTAAATAAAAAAAGAATTTTTTAAACCACGCTTTTAAAATGTACTAAAAAGTATAAAATAATTTTTCCTTAGAGATTTATAACCCCATATAGATTTCTCACTCCATACAGATTGTCCTGAGAATTCGTGAATGTGAATTTTTAAGTTCCATCACGGCGCAAGGCACTTGCTCCGGAGAAAACCATGCGGACCGACGTCATCTCATCACGCACAGGGAGTTTGTGCTAAGGCGATCTGCAGGTGGAGTGAAGACAGTCGTAGATCGGTTCCAGTGTCTCGTGAGCAGCGCTCAGCCTTTATCGTGCTCACGAGGCGTGGTAAAGCAAGGACACGGCACTTGTTGGGAGTTTGCACGGAGCCGACGCCATCTTGTCACCCACGGCGTGTACTTGCCGCGTGAGAGCTGCCGTATCATCGGGACATCGCTTGCTGTGTTGCAGCCCAGCTCGGGCGCCTTTCTCGCGAGGGCATATTCCGCGAGTGTCTAGTGCGAGGGGAGTGGTGCGGGACGAAGTGGTTGGTATGAAGAGTGGAGAGTGCGCGTGCCGGCTTGTCGCCATTTTCTCTCCGCGGTCTGAACTCTGAGCGCGGCAGCTACTCTTGCCGGCGCTCCATAATTTTTCTCCGCGCACTGTATTTTGAGCGCGGCAACCACTCTTGCCAGCGCTCCATAAAGCTTTTCTGTGCTCTGAGTCTCGAGAGCGGCAGCCACTCGCCGGCCCTCTGTCATATTTTTCTCTCGCGCTCTGGATTATACGAGCGCGGAAAGCAACTTCGCCGACGCGCCGCCATATTTCTTCCGCGCACTGCCAACTTTGAACGCGGCGAGCGCTTTCGCCAGCGCGCCGACATCTTTATTGAGGGCATTGCCAACATCAAGTCGACGCTTCGGTAGCAGAACGGCGCGGCGCTGGGAGCAGGCGAGGCGAGGTCAACGACAACAACCGAAGGAGACGAGTCGCCGACGAGTGCATCTGATGCTGGAGGATTGTGAGGAGTCAACATGATCATCTTGAACCAGCTGATCTTCTCTCGCATCGCATCTCTGCACGCAACTGGAACTGGTCAATCCTGAGGAGGAGTGCATCAGTTGGCGACACTCCTGCTGTTTGCAAACGGCTTCTGCTCAGATCTACTTCTGCAGTCAATACATAAGTAAGACCGTTCTAATCATCTGCTTGATTTGCTTCAGCGCTGTAATTGGATGTAAAATTTTCTTGATTGCTTTAGCTCAATAATGCTTTTCTTCCATGTGATTTGAATTTGATTTGAATTGGCGACAAGTCACTTATCACTATACATTTACTTTGTCTCTTGAGATTGAAATTTGTTTTGCTTACAAAATTGAAATATTTCATAAACGTTTCAATGTAATGAATGTTTTGCTGAATGAACCTTGTTCAGGATTTACTTTGCTTATGCGCATATTTCATTTTAATATAAGCTTTCTTTTGTACACCACTAGTGCTTGTATCTGAGTCGCTTTTGTGTTGCTTCTAGGTAACCAATTATACTGCTGATGGTGTGCATGCATGAAATATCGCACTTTTGCTGCTTGAGCGCATTTCTGCTGAGAAATAAGGCGAATAATAGCTGAACTTTGCTGAGAGTTGATGGATGTGCTTGGAAGTGCGCAACTTTTTGCTGCTTATCATGTTTAAATGGTTTCTCAGCTTTGCCTGCCCTGGTTGCAGCTGACTTGTCGCCTTTACTACTTATATCCAATTGTTAGTCTTTCTTGGACACGCTCTTTTCAGTTTTAACAACTTGACTCGCACAATTTTACTGTTTGACTGGCTTCTGAAAGTACGCCTTCCTTTGAAATTTTATATGGCTTATCTGGATTGTCGCTTGTCAGCATCTGAATGGGCTTGACGTTGTTTTTATTTCTAGTTTGATTAAAATTGTTTCTTTGTTTGCTAATCGTTTATTTTTAAGTCACTTGACATTAGGTTTGGTCTTTGGCTATATCTTATTTGTGTGGGTTTTGGCTTCTTCTCTTGCTTATCATCATTTATTTAGTTCTAAAACTGAACTGAAACCTGAATTCGTCTGAGTGTTGTTTGGAGCTGTTGATTGAGCTCTCTTGGATTGATTGTCTTAGTGGTACAGGCTCTCGTATCTGATCAGTTTGTGCGATTCCCAGCTGATCATAGCCTTTCAGGATGGAGACATTTGTAGCAGAACAAACTAAGCTCTTAGGCAAAATTGAACGAGCCTTTCTAAATTTTTCAAAACTTGGAGAGTCTAAGATGACTCAGGGAGCTGCTGAGGTGCGAGTCAATAACTTGGAGAAGCCTTGGATTTCTTTCAACAGGGCTCATGACAAATTCATAATTGATCATAAGGATCTGGTTGATCCTGATCACCAATATTTCTCTGAGGACTTCATGGATGAGGCTGAACAAAAATACTTGTCAAGCTTGGGTGAATTTCAGGAGCACTTATGTAAGCTTCAACGAAAGGAGCTACTTCCAATGCAACCTGCTGAGCAGCCTTCCGGGCATCTTGCTATTATGCAGCATTTTCAGCAGGATAGACTGAAGCCACTCGAGATTCCTAATTTCTCTGGCAACCTACAGGAGTGGGGTAGATTTCGAGATTTGATCGAGTCAACTGTAGTTAATGTTAGTGTCTACACAAAGGGTTACAAATTCTACTATTTGCAGACGAGCATCTCTGGAGAAGCAGCTCAGGTTATCCAGAATATTCCAACTACTGGTGATAATTTTGATAAGGCCTGGAAAACTCTAAAGGATAGATATGAAAATAGGAGACGCATGATCAATTCACATCTTTTTTCGTTCTTTAGTTTGAAGCCAATGAAGAGTGAGAGCTCAGTTGAGATTAGGCGTATAATCAATGGCTCTATCAATCCATTGATAGCTCTTGAGTCATACGGGCAACCAGTTGATAATTGGGATGACTTATTGGTATATTTGACTGTCAGTCGTCTTGATCCACAGTCTCGCAATTTATGGAAGACATCCTTGGGTGATTCAGGAGAACCACCAACCTGGAAAACTCTTCAAGCATTTCTGAACACTCGTATGTTTGCATTGGAGGCCATCGAGGGAAGTTAGCTGATTAAAATTCCTCAGGGAGGTCAGACTGGAAAGTCTGATTCATATTTGAAGAATCAAAAAGATAAAAGCTCTTCGAATGTCTTCAAGCCAAAATCCTTTCATAGTGCTAAAGGTTTTCTCGCTACTAACTCAGCCTCTACGAGACCCAAGTGCCCACTCTGTACTCAGGCACAATAACTGGGAACATGTGAAATCTTCAAGACCAAGCCAGTTCCTGAACGAATTGACTTTGTCAAATCTAAAAAACTCTGTTTTAACTGTCTTGCACCTAATATGTTCAATAACTGTAAGTCTCAGAGGCGCTGTAGTATTGCTCTGGTCGGCATCACTCTTTAATTCATAGGACCAATTCTTCTAATCTTGAGAACTCAAGTAGACCTAGTGCGAGTGCTGATAACTCATCGGCAACTTAGCCTTCCGGATCAGGTGCTACGGCTCATATGAGCCAGCTTAAGGTGCCTTGTGGACACGATCCTGGAGGTATTCTGTTAGTCACAGCTCGTGTGTATGTTACTGGATCTCATGGAAAGCGAATTCTTATACGAGCTCTGATAGATCAGTGCTCACAAGCTTCATTTATTACAGAAGCTTTACGTCAAAAACTATTCTTAACTAAGCGTCCTGTTTCAGTGCCTATGCTGGGTCTTGGAGGAAGGCGTCAAACTACATCTAGGAGATACGTTACACTGAAAGTGCAACCATGGTTTGAGTCGACGTTCAGCTGTCTTGTCGATGCTCTGGTACTAACACAGGTGACAGGTTACAAGCCTGCTTTGGATGAGGGCGCGACGTCATGGAGCCATATTGATGATCTGATTCTGGCTGATCCACATTTCATGCACACTAGACGCATTGGCATGCTGCTTAGCGCATCTGTACACGCTCTGATTGTCGAGGGACACGTTAGAAGGGGAAACGTTGGAGAATCAATTGCTACAAGGACATTGCTTGTATGGCTGATCTCGGAAGATACTAATATGAGCGCTCCAGCTGCTGTAGAATTGCCTACTATACTTCACTGCGCTGCTGAGGTGGAGGTAAACGATCTGCTGCAAAAATTTTGGTTTCAGGAGGAGCTCACAATGCCATCAGGTGTACTGACTCCGGATGAGGAAGCCTGCGAAAAGCACTTCTAAGAGACCTACTTCAAGGATAATTCTGGTCGGTATACGGTTCGATTACCTTTTAAAATTTCTATAGAGAAAGTGATCATTGGCGATACTTACTACCCAGCAGTCCAGATGTTGCAGAGGATGGAGAGGCGTTTTAACAACGATAATAAGTTATTTCAGGCATATAGTGAATTTATGCATGAGTATGAGAGTTTGGGGCATATGCGTAGGGCTGTGGGTGCTGACGCTGATCGTGATTTAGAAAAATGTTTTTTCTTGCCTCAACATGGCGTAATGAATGAGCAGAGTACCATCACTAAGCTTCGCACTGTGTTCAATGGCTCGTTTCGTACTCAGACTGTTTTCTCTCTGAATGAGTCTTCATGTAGGTCCAAACCTTTTACCCGAGCTGCCTGATCTTTTGTTGAGTTGGCGTAAATATTGGTACGCATTCGCAGTTGATATGGAGAAGATGTATCGGCAGATCAACGTGCATGAGGACGATCAGCATCTTTAGTCAATCGTCTGGCGCTCCAGTTCATCTCAAAATATTCAAATATATCGATATGGATTGACTTGCAGGGTTATTAACCAGATTGCTGAGGACAAGACCAGTGCGCTCCCTCTTGGTTCTGCTATGCTGGGGAGCGAGGTTAATGCGGACGATGTCATCTCAGGCGGTCATTCGCTGGAAGTCGCTAGGTTGAAACAGGAGCAGGTCATTAAATCCTGCAAGGTGTGGAAACCACTGCTCCTGCTCAGTGGCCTTTGGGACGCATCATCGAACTGCATCCTAGTTATGATGGAGTCACGAGGGTTGTGACTGTCCGTTCAGTAAGATCAACGCTTCGAAGACCGCTTACAAAGCTAATTTTATTATTACCTGCTACTTAAAGTATTTTAATCAATTTTAATTTTGCTTATATCTTGCTTAACTTTCATTATAAATCTTATCTGCTTCGATAATTTGTTTTACTAGGTTAGTTAGTCTGCGACAAGTTTTTTATCGAATATGTATTGTTAGTTTAGCTAGGGACTTTAGAATTTTTTGTAAAAATTAACTGAGGTGTGCGAGACTAATATGTAAAGCGATTAAGTTCTTTCATTGTAAATAATTTAATATGTTTATATCTAAAGGAGAGTTGAGTTGGCTAATTTTGTATTATTGTTTTTAAATGAAATTTGCATTGTATTCTTTAACTTAGTAGTATCACTGTTATTCATATGTCAAACTGTAATATTCTCTTCTGCGAAGAGAGGTGGGCGGAATGTTTAAAATCCACCTCTCCCACATATCACGCGATTGGTCATGTGACGAACTTCTAAGAATCTTGGGGACTTCCGCCCTCCACTCGCGAGTTAGTTGCGCCGCAGCCAGCGGCCGAGCAGCACCTATATTTGTAAGCTGCTCCCAGGTCCTTTGAATAAACTCAACTCTCTAGATTTAACAAGTGAGTTTTTATTAAAAAAAACCATCATCGCCTCATCCAGCAATCACAACTCAAAACACTGTTACATTCAATTCATGCACATTCGGAGGGCAAGATTCTAGGCAAATTCCTTTATGTCTTATTAACTTATAAATTTCTCTATTCAAATATCATGTTTCGTTAACCCATCGTATTTTCTTAATACTTTTCTTGGTCAAATTTTCAACTTTGTTGGTATAATTAATAAGATATTCAGAAACTTCTGACTTTGCTTCGATTGTATAAATTAACATGCATTTGCTATAATCGACAATAAATGTCAAAAATGTCGTTTTCTATTAAGTGTTTAGTTCCCTTTCCTAGATCATCTAATTTTAAGAAGTTATAAATTTCCTCTGTTTTATAATGTGACAAGATTTAAATTAATTTTCTTTTTCGGTCCTGAATGTGCCCTCTCTTTTTTCAGTACCTCTACATAATATTCTTAATTCATCAATGGGCACAAGTCTTAATACTGATTTTGCTTGGAATATGCACAAATATTTGATTAATTCTTCTTTCGATACTATATTTGGTTTTTTCCTGCTCGCGCAAATCTAACCTCAAAACTGGTGTGCAGACCACGTGGCGACGGACTGCGGGCGGCTGCTACGACTACATCATCTAAACATAGAACCGCAGGAAAATTTCGTGAGTCGGTCAGCTACGCTTTTCAACATCTTTGCCGAGCGAGAGAGAAAAAGATAATTATAAAAATTTTCAAAATCTTAAAATATTGGCCAAAAACCTTAGCTTTCGATTCGCCTGGCATTGTCGAGGACGATTTCTTGTGCGTTGGAGAGAGGGAGATAGAGCGTATACTTTTAGAACTGCCTCAGACTTGAACGTCATACGCTCTAACAGCCAAACTCAGATGCTACCTGCCAACATAGAACAGAACCCTAACAATTTACTAACTACTGAACAGAACAACTTGAAAAATAATAATGAAAATGAAACTAACACTATGAATGAAATTGACATTGATAAGATTTCTAAAAAGAATTGACTACATGCTGGCAGAGCTGGCTGACCGCCTGGGGGACGGGACACTATCAAGGCGGGGTTTGTCAATTTAACCTCACTGAAAACTCATATTGATCATCTCTGCCATTATATTGCAGACCATCCCACTTATCACCTGTTTGGGGTGGCAGAGACGAAGCTGGACGATGCTGTTAGTGATGATGTCGTTCAAATCCCTGGATATAAATTTTTTAGATAGGATAGCAACTCAAATGGTGGTGGAGTTGCATTTTATATACGAGACTATTTTAAAGTTAAAATATTAGCCACATCTAACACATATGTACATGGCAGACCGGAGATACCTGAATTTATAATGGCCTCGGTGCAACAGGGCAGCACTCCACCAATATTTATATCTGTAATATATCGCCCTCCAGGAAGCCCGCTTAATGATCCAACTTTTATAAATACATCAAAAGAACATTCGATAAACTACAGTTATAAGATCATTATGGGGGATTTGAATGGCGACTTACTTAAAGATGGACGTGACGCAAACTTTATACGTAAATTATCTAATGAACTCTCTCTGCAGATCGTGCAGCATGGTCCGATTCATTAGCACAGCCCTTATATTTCTAGCACATGGATTGACATGATGTTTGTTGACGACAATGTCACAATACTTGACTATGACAATCATCCCCAACCTGGCATGGTCGTCACCATGTACTTAGTGTCACTATTAAAACGAAACCTCAGGAACTGACCAATGAATTTTTTACATACCGCGACTTTAACAATATCAATAATGACGATCTGGTCAATTTCCTGAGAAGCTGTGACTGGTCGCGGCTTGGGGATGAGGTGTCTGATATTGACGCTGCTCTAGATCAACTCAGCTCGAATCTTAAGGAGGTTGTTAATGTGCTTGCGCCACTGAAAACTTTCACACCGCGCAGGAGCAAGCTTCCGTGGATCGATGTTGAGCTCGAAAGACTGTACAAAAAATGCGAAGCTACTTATAGACGGTTTAAGCGAGTTGGGTCTGATGTGCTACTTGAAGAGTTCTCAGTGCTGCGCAGAGAGGCACAGATAAAAACAGATGAAGAGCCAGAATAAATTACTATCAGAACAAATTATTTAATGCCTTGGACAATAACAGAATCTGGGGTGAACTGCGCAACCTGGGACTCCTGCCAAGAAAGTGAGGTACATTGAACGGTCTCATACCTGCGGATCTAAACGCGCACTTTGCTGGAGTATCACTCTCGCGCGCGGATGAGGGACGTGCTATGAAGGACGTCGTTTCTCGGGCTCCTTTGAAGGGTTTCAGTTTCTCTGAAGTGAGTCTCAGCGATGTCATTCTCTCTGTTGCGCAATTTGCTTCTGAGGCGCAGTGCGAGGATGGCATTCCGCAAAGCGTGATAGTTGGATCTCTTCCTGTCATCGACAACTAATTTATTGCATTCTTTGTCCTGCAGTTTTAGTGTTGTTTCCCCGTCCTAATTTATTTTATAGATTAAGCGGGTATGAATGTATTTAAGTGTGTCTGGTTGGCGCGAGTGTGGGCTTTCAATGTGCATAATTAAAAAGGTTTATATTAACAAATTATATATAAAAAATAAATGTATTGTTATAAAATATTGAAATATATAAATTTAAAAAAACGTAAGAAGATAATAGAAAGCTCAAAAAAGGATGATACTTAGTAAATATTTTCACGCGGTTTTCCGCCGCGTTTATTAATTTTTATTTAATAGAGTCACCGAGGCGGTGACTCTCCCATGCGAACAAAAATATCTCTCCGTCCGCCGATATTCCCCACTCCAAAAAGTCGGCAGCGCACTGAGTCGCGTGCCTTCTGGTGCGCGTCAACGGGATTGCGGGAAGACAGGTTTTAGACAGACACACAATACACATAAATAAATACTCCGAGATATTCACCTTTTTACCATTTATTAAAGCCAATTCACAGTCTGTGACGTGGTGCGCAGCACCTCGTGGTCCGTCCTGGACACGCTGCTCGCAGACAGCCGCACGCTGGTCGTTCGGACTCGAACCGGGTGCTGTCCGGCGAGCCGGCCGCACCAAGATACGCGCACACAAAAGTCGCTGAGAGATCCGAAGATCTTCCGCGCCTTGTCCGAATCGCGTCTCCGAAACAGCGATTTACAAATGATTTCGCCGCTCGCTTCGAGAGCTCTAATTGCCGCAATCGCGTGCGAACAATTAGGCGGGCCGGCGAATACTGCCGAAACTCGCTCACGCTCTCTCGCAGGCCCGGGAAATTATAATATTTCTGCCTCTCTTTCTCTCTGCTGTGCGCGGGCCATGGAGACATAACGACAGTTTACCCGTCGCAATATAAAATAAAAATAAGAGAACGACTTTTTCAACTATCTTTAAGTCGCTCGATTGGTTTAGAAGAAAATAATGTTCTAAATACATAACATTCCTCTGAGAAACTTTAATACTAATGAATTAGCAGCGTATTTAATATTATACTGATCTATGTTACAAACTTGTATTAATATATATGCACATAATGGTTGATTCACTGATAAATTGATGAATGACCGACGCACCAAGTATGCTACTCAAAATCTTTTTCTAACTAAATTTTTCTATTAAACGATTTACAAGAAATAATTATTGCCGACACTTTGTTTGATTTCAGTACTTTCCTTAGTTTACATTTATTACTTAGCTTATTGGTTCTTTATTTCAATATAGTAACGATAGGCATAAAATAAAATAATTCTTACCGATTTTTATATTGATTGCAACACTTTCCTTAGTTGACATTTGTAATTGTTAACGTTGAGAAAATAAAAATAAATTTAAGTTAGAGTTAGGTTTACTAAAATGACAATCAGTAATAGAAAAATAAGAATACATTAGTAATAGTTATAATTGTAGTAGTAATAGAAGTTTAAATAAAATTCCATTTATACAATATTCGTAGATATTTTAATTCCAAATATTTTAGTCATTTAATACTGCTGTATTAAAGAAATCTTTTTATACTGTTTCTCTAAATATTGTTGGGGAGTTGGGGAGGGGGGGGGGTATAAAAACTCCTACTTACCTAGTTTTTACTTTTTAAAACGTTTATTTTTTGGATGTATTATATTAAGTTTCTAGTGTAATATAATAAATTATCGTTTAAAGAATACATACATTTCTGTTTGCTTCTTTTTACAGGTAAACATGTCACTTGGATTTGATTAGTCACGTCTTATTTGTAAAACTAAAGAAATATCTATTTAAGTGTAAGGTGAGCTTTTTAATCGATATCAAATATATATATAATAAGCAACGATAAGCAGTTTGATTGATGGTTAATAGTGCTTAGATGGAAGAGTACAAATAAAATATAATTTTAAGTGTACAATTTGAAATCCTAATTGCAGTAGCGAAATGGTTTTTAATAAGTAAATTAGCGAAGAACTTTTATAATAGAACTTGTATTAGCTTATATTAGGAGAATCATTTGTAAATACTTCTTGAATATTTTCAGCAGAGAATAAAATTAAATATTAGATAAAAAATTGTTATTGCAATTTTGATTGTTATTGTTTGTTTTGCGATCAATCAAATCCTAGTAATTAAAATTAATTATAATGAAATATTTATGAATTATTTTGAAAAAAATTGTGCATGCATAAAAAATTTAAAGTTATATTCTCCATAAAGTGCCATGAGTCTTCTCAAAGCTTTTAATTTAGATGTATTAAATTTAATGCAACAAGTTATAAGTTGTGAAAATATGTAAAGTAATTGAATTTACTGAGCAATTAAATTAGTCGACGAAAATTCACTCTGCTCGGGTCCAATCACGAACTCCACCGATGTGCCGAAGTGATCAGTGAACGTTAATGACTGGTGTAATGATCACTTCATGCAGTGCCGAGAGCCCGTTACAATGAGTGATTTTACCAGATCTGTTCTAAAATTTCAATTTCAATATCCGGTTGCTCAGCTTATGTACAGTGACATTATGAATCCACGGAGGCGGCGGTTCTCGGCGTCAGGATAATCAGGATTCAAATCTTAAATAAAACACAAACACGAGAGTTTCAGTGAAAAAAAATGTAGTATATTTTATTAAATTAATGAAAAATATTGGGTGGAAATTTTCCATAATGCAGAAGTTAAGGCGCGCCCACGCCATAAGTGTAAGCGCACGATAAAATCTCCCTCACGAAGAAAAGCGCGTGATGAGAGTCGAGACGCTTAATGCTCTCTCTTAGTCGCGCACACTAATACACGTGTGCCGCACGCCTTTTCTCTCTCTCGCACATGCCTACTCGTGACACCGCGCGAAGAAGCTACGCTACGCTACAACGCAGTGCAGTGGAAGATCGCTACATACTCACCTTCACACATACGCGCGCCGCCACTCACTACTACTCTCTACTCGGTGTAACACGCTCAAAATACAGTTTTCGACGTTGGCAGCATTAGCTCTCCTTCAACGGAACAGCTGCTAGGTCCATGTCGCGCGTCTTCTGTTTTTAGATCCTTAAGAAAAGTACCGAAATGTAGTGCATTCGACGCGCGTGAATAACCGGTCAGTTAATGCTAGATCGCGGAGTCTCTTTCGATCTTCCGCTCATATCAGGCCTAAGACGTCTGTGTGAATCTTGCACAACCTACGCATGTCGAGCATCATGCGCACACGGCGCACAAATAATTCAAATTTGATTAATTAAAATTTTCGTTCTTCACCCCATCCCCCCAAACCAGATTCGACATATTCCTTGAGAATGTGGCAATTGATAAAAAAATACAAACACTTTTTTAACAGCACAGCCAAAATAATCGCATTTACATCCAGAACGAGTCATCCCGCTGCCAGTCTCCAAGGTAGAATACCACAACAGCAGGAGGTGGTCCGGGTCCTCTTAGGGGATAGAAGTTTCCCTCGAATCCTATTTCCTGTTGACTCACAAATTCGAGGGGTTGTGCCGGGGAAAATCCGGGCACTTCAGGTGATCACGAACTTCCGGCAGGCCACACATAAAACAATGATTTGGTGATATGCTGCCCGGGAGAGATACACCAGCGACTGAGCCGTGGCAGCCGCCCTGTCTCAAGGACTCCTGGCCTCCTCTTTTTTGCAGTGGCAAGGAGTCGTTGCGCCCTTAATGCCTCCTGGCGCTCAGTAAAGACCCGCTTGCAGGCCTCTTCTTTTTTTCGAACCGCTTCCTTGGCCACGACTTCGGTTTGGACGGTCCACTCGGCCTACCTCACGGCTCGCTCGCTGGGCATCGACCTTTGAGGTCCAGGACGCCGAGTAGGCCTACACCTTGGGATAACTCGCCTGGCAGCTGTCCTAGGCGATGAACGCCGCTGCTTCGTCGGCTTTTGAATTCCGATAGAATGGGCAAAGGAGCTCCTGAACTTGGTGCCAGGTATCAGCGGCCGACTCTTCAACTCCTGAGGGCTCGACGACCTCCTCCTCCACAGAAGCGTCAGGCAGCACGACCTCCTGGAGAGCGGAAAGCTTGCAGAGAATGGAAGGTTCTGGAGAGGTATTTTATGGACAACTGACTGCAGCAGCCGTGCTGCAGTCAGGATAGCTTCTAACAGATCCTCTAAAACAACGTCCAGAAAAGTGACGGTCAATTGCTGTTCTGTCTGCAACTGAAACAGAATGCGTACGCTGAGGTGAAACGTCATCGAAGTCAACGGATCGGGACTTCTTCTTGGACCCGTTTGACCTTCCACGCGGGAGTTAAGTTACAGGTTCCGTAGATAAGGTGATTTTAAGGTAAGTAAATCACAGGTAAATCACATATGTAACAGAAATGATTTTTTATTGATGTCTTTTCAGGTTGGAAGTCCGACAGAGACTGACGCTTGCATCAAGACAATTAACAATTCGCATTTGCATTCCATAAGTAATCGATAAAAGTTTCTTATGACATGAGACGACCGATATACAGAAGGTTGTTATATAACTCGGGCGTTTAGGAGGATCTTCGTTCAGAGGATTTGACATTGGAGTCGTTAAAGTCTATCCCACGACGATTAAATTATTTTTCCAGGGACGACTCCGCTCACGCTTCGCAGTCGCTGTTGGCACACTTACAAGTGTGCGAGCATACTCGATTTCGGTTTTATCAGCCTCCACAGAGGCGTTTTCCGATATTGGGTTGCACGTTGGTAGAACTACGCTCGCATCCCTCAGCGATAGAGGATCATCCAGGAGATTCCCTTCCTGGATGGGCTCATCTTCGACGTCTTTGCCAGAGACATATGGCTTGAGGCGACTCACATGTACAGTCTCATCCACTTGTCTGTCGGCGTTAAGCAGCTTCTTGCGCTGCAGAAGAACGAATTTGGTTTCTTTTCCATATCAAGTCGCCGAGGGAGAACGATACATCTTTACGCTTACCATTGTAATACTCTGCTTGACACTATTTCTCTGAAGTAGAAGATCAAAAGCAGCTACCTGCAGGTGTTTAAGACTCTGATGCTCTAAAACCCAAGCACCGGCTGCTTTTCGCTCTTCATCGCGAGCAGCAATCCTATTTTGCTTTTTTCTTTCATCTCCAGGAGGAACGGGTTGTCGGCCATAATTCAAAATGGCCGAAGTTAGCTTAGTGGCACTATGTACAATGTTATTTAGAGAGAAATTTAATTCAGGCAATTTCTCGTCCCAAGTTCGGTGATTCTTCTAAGCGAAAGCTACGATTCTGGTCTTTAGCGTTCTGTTCACATGCTCCACGGAATTAGCTTGAGGATGATACGACCGAGTCAAATTCCATAAGGAATATTTTGGCATTGGCTTTCCTAATCGGCATACACTTGACCCAACTGTCGAAAAAGTCTTAAAACAGCAACACGTAAAACCGTACTTAAAACCGTGGGTACTTTTTACCATGGATCCAGTTATGTCCGCAGCCACCACTTCCAAGGATTTCTCAATGGTATGCTACGACGGGTAGAGGCTGAATATTGTTAAGCGCAAGGGAACATTTCGCCGAGGCTCACGCACGAAGTAAACAAAGCGGAGGCGTAATCGGTGTATAGTTTGCGCAAGGTGTTCGGAAATTTTCAAAGCACAGCGCGCAAATAAAACTTAGACCTACATGCGCGAGTTTAAAATTTTATACTTGCAAAGCGTGTAACCGGTCGAGCGTGCATTGCTATTGATTTTATGTCATTGTTATAAAATTATTTATTTATTTATTTGAAACCAAAAAGCGAATATTTTTTATTTATTTTTTGTATTTTTTGTTATGCAACGCAAAAACCAGGCTCGGCAGTTCACAGAAAAAGAGCTCTGATTTTTTTTTCTTCTCAACTGCAACACAGAAGTGAAGTTTTCATTGTTTATCCTATTGTAAAAATTATTTTACGGTTTTTCTTCGGAATTTTTCAAAAATAAATTAAGGACTGTTCAACAATCTTTTTATTTTAATTTTTTTTTCATTGGGAATTTTCTTTAATTTTCAAGTCTGAAGGGAGATTTAAAATTTTTCTTTAGATTTGAAAAGGGCAATTTCTCCCCAAAACTTTTTGAATTTTTTTAATTTTTGAAACACTTTTCCGTCTTACCACCGACAAACTTTTCATGTTCAGTTGTAAATTTTTTGAACACAAAGCTCTTTTTCTTGATTAAGTGGACTTAACCTGTTCGCATCGATTAGGTTTTATTTGAGCTTACAAAGCTTACAAGCGAGTAAAACGCGCAAACGAAAATTTTCGTTTTAGCTAGTTACTACTAAATTATTTTGAAGCCGGCTTGTTCCTATAAAAGGTACGACGAAAGGCACAAGCGGCAGCACTAAGCACCTTAATTTTTTTAAATAAGTGCAAGGTTCACCTTCCTTTTACACTTGCGCACACACAAAAAATAACGTAAAACCCCTTATCATAACTGCTAGTTTCGGAGATAAAGGGGGATAATTCATAAATTGAACAAAAATATCGCAAAATATCAAGAAAACAACGTCAATATATATATACTAGTGGGGCTCCGCCTCCCTACTCGCTCCGCTCGTCAAACCCCCATCACACCGTACACAATCTAAATTTCTAATAATCAATTTTTATATATTCGGTTTGTACCCTCAACTTATTTATATTTATGTAAAACTTTTGA
>JAPYZA010003537.1:0-33137 GCA_030522685.1 Eupelmus azureus | reverse complement strand
AATTTTATCTTATAAATAGTTGTTTATCCAATTTCCTCACTCGTACACAGATTTCATTATTTCAAAATAAATAACTTATCTCGTTCAACATTTGAAATTTAATTACTCCATATTAAAGAAAATAATTACTCGAATGAATACAAGTAAAGATTAGTTTATAGTCATTTACTTTCAAAAAGTTGTAAAAATGTCACTATAAAAACATTCATTGGTAACTCAAATTTAACTATCAGATAATAACTGCAACACCACATGAATCTTATAGTCGCAAAGAAAGAGTAAATTGCAATAAGTAGTAACGAATGGCTCACACGCGTAGTGCCCATCATCCTAGACTGAGCATACCCATCTTTACCGCTCCTCTCTCTCTCTCTCCACCTCCTTTTTCTCCTTTTTCCTCACCCCTTACATTTTCTTTTTCCTCTCAATTTCCCTTTTCTTCTCTCCATTTCCTTTAGTCTCCCATCTCCGCGCTCTCTCTCGCAGCCTCAATCTTTCTCTCTCACTCCTTTTCTTCCTTCCACGATGTAAGTCTCCCTCGCAGTTGTCCCACTTGAGGATGGAGCCTAGGAGAGCGCCGTAACTCGCGGCAGAGAATCGTCGCATGAGCGGAATAGAGAGAAAGAATATGTACCTACGTGCGGTGGCGGGAACGCGCGATATACGATCGGTCGTTCGACGCAACGTTTACGAGCCGCGTCGTGTGTGATCCTTCTTTTAATGCGTACTCTCTTTTCTTTCTCTTTCGCTCTCTCTCCACTGAATGCCAACCTGCTGAATTTCACGAATTTCGGGATAGCTTATTTTTACGCTGCCGAAGATGGCTGATTTTATGCGTCCCGGCGCGCAAAAGATGCCGATTCTTATTGGCGCTTTCTTTTCTCGAGCGCTCAAGCGATTGATTCGCACCTGCTCCTCGCGGATCTTATTATGGTATATAGAGGGCTTGGTATTCGCGGTTGATGGGGCTGGAGGTTACGCGTAAAAGTTGGTTGATTGTTGGGATCTGGAAAACGTAGATGGATCATTAATATTTAGCGCGGTTTTATTTGGCTCGAAGTGTAGGTTTAGGCAGATGATGACTCGAGAAAAATGAGGCCGATAAAAATATATGGGACAATTATTTTTGCTTTTACTGTGGGTGGATGATCGCATACTTTTTTGTAGTATTAAAAGAATTTTATTTTTATAAAATGAGTTATTTCTTGCCCTTTGTGCTCGCTTTGATTCATTGTGAAAATTATCAAAAAGATTTTATTTTTAGTACAATATTTCTCTTATAAGTATGTTACAAATCACCGTGATAGAACAAAGGGTAATCCTTGAATACCAGGTTAAACGACGTTGACAAACCAATTCTACTGCAATACCAACAAACGAAAAAAAGACCAACGTAGGCTTACTCATGCATAAAACTAAAATTTTCCTGCCAAAGACTCCGCAAAAATTTCATTAAACCTCTCGCACGTTGCGCCCCGACAAAATATTTTAGAAATAGTTTCCTTTCAGGGGCCTCCAACTCCCCCCTCCCCCCTCTCTGCCCCCGGGGTCAGGCCTTTTGAAAATATGCGCGGTGTTTGTGGCACGAGGCCTCCTTCGTCTCTCTCTCTCCTTCCGTATGTCAATTTAAATGCCGTCTCAAGGATTTCGTTCTTTCTGCGTGCGAGCCTGCTCTTTCCCATTCTCGCGGCTCCGGCTCGGTTCTGCAACTGTAAGGGACATCTATAATTCAGCTGCGAGAGAGGAAAAGAGGGAGAGGGAGAGAGGTGAGAGGGAGACAGAGGAGGAATTGGAAAACAGCTTCAGGATGGCGTGGAGGATGAAAAAGAGCGAGCGGGCGTGCGAAAAAGTGAAGGACGGATAAGGAGGCTGGGAGAAGGGATAAGGCGGCACGGTAACGCCAGCAGATCTGTTCTTTGGTATAGGAGAGAAGCCGTATTGGGAGTAACTATATGTGTGTAGGGAAGGAGAAGACAGAAGCGAGGAGACACGAGATGTAAAGCGCAATGGTAGGGAAAAGAGAAATGACGGCTGCAAGGGAAGAGGAAGGTGCGAAAATCCTCGAAAAGTTCGCAATATCTGGGGATAGGTGGGAGAGGCTGCAGGAAAGGTTTGAGCTTGTGAATTGCTGCTTGGACGAAACACGAGAGCGCTAAGTTCTCTGTGTTTCAATTAGGGAATGAATTGAGTTTTTTAAATTAAATTTTTTACAGATTGGTTTATAGAATTTTTTTGCAATATTTTGGGATACGTATATGGTTTTCTCGATTTAATATTTAACTTCATGCAAAATTTAGAACAAACTGTAATATATTTACTAATCAAACACTTGATTATTTTTATCAACTTCTTATTTATAAAAGAATAAAGTTGTTACAGCAAAATATAATAAAATTATAAGAGAATAAGATAAAAGTTTTTTTATATAAATAGTTTTTTTTCACTTTTAATTGAACCATGTTTTAAACGATAAAATAAAAATAATAAAGAAAGATTGTGTCTTTTTATTAAGGGTAGAATGATATTATTATTATTATTATTATTATTATTATTATTTAATAATAAACTTATTATTATTATTTACCTTAATTAAGGTAAATATTATCGATTTTAGTACAATTATCGATTTACGTTTTGCAGAAAATTAAAGTGACTGTAAAAAATAATATATGTATGTACAGTTCTAATATTCCTGATTAGATTTAAATATAACTATAAAACTTTTTGGATTGATTTGTTTAAAAACTTGACTTAGGGGTTGGTTGGTACAAATTTTGGCACAAAACTTTACTTTGCATAACAAATTAATGATCACATTTGTATTGTAAAATTTAAATTTATTTAATTTTTAAAAACGGTTGGACTCTTACTTTAAAGTTTTATGCACATATACATTCATTTTTTCTTTTACAAACTTTTTTCTCATATTTTATCACATTTCGTGTCAGAGTCCAAAAATCTCGCAACCTTTTTTTTAAATTACTCTCTTCAACACTCTGCAAAATCTCCATTCCAAATGATTAAGACATAAAAACGAAAACGCGAACCATAAATAAACACCTCACATCAATAATAAAGGCACCCCTTAATGTACAAGCCAAACTTTTCCCAAGACCAGCAGCTACCAGCATTCTCCAAAGAAGATCAAGAAAAAAAAAGACGCCTAGACAGATAAATTTCCAAACTTTATATTCGCGCTAATGCGGATTTGATTAAATTCCCCGCGCGCGCACACGGCAGTTCGCAGTTCGATTCTATTATCCCCTACGTAAGGCGTCGAGTTTCACCTTAAGAAATTAGAAAGTTCATTTTCATCCCACTGTGGCTTCCTCTCCGTTCTCTATCTCTCTCGTTTTCCACCCACGTGCCGACGTCGTTGGGCTCTGCGCCGCAGTCTCCGGCTCTCTGTGCTCACCCTCGGCCCCCTCTCGTTCCGTTGCTTCCATAGGCAATGGACGTATATAGAAGCCGGTCGAAACTGTACGTGCGTGCTCGCCACCGCAGCAATAAGGGTAAGGAGAAATTACGATTTTCTTTTTCTGCCGCTTCCCTCGAACGCGGCCCAATCTCTTACGGTTTAATTAAAGATGCATGGCCACTGCCGGGGTTTGTTTTTAGTTTTTCGAATCGCTGGGGTTTACGCGCGCGAGATTAACGTAAAGTTCGTGGAATGTATGGGTTCGAGATTTTGTAGTTGGGTATTTTATTCGGAAAATGTATGATATTTGAATTGAATGAAAGTTAAAAAATAGTATTTTTATTATAATATTTTTATTTAAGTTTTATTCTTTGTAAATTATGGCATAGTATGATTCAGTATTTGTAACTATCGACATGGAATGCACATACTTTTTTCTCTAATTGCAAGTTTCTGAGTTTTTTACTAACAAGCTCTTGTATTGTAAAATCAATAAATGACCTGGTAAATGCTTTCATGTATGCATATACTTACAAACACATGAATATATACTTTGCCTTTCATATATAAATTATTTAATTATAATATGCAGTAATAAAACTTCTAAACAAATTTAGCTGTAAGAACAATTAATATTAAAACATATAAAAAATATATGAGAGTCTAAAAATGTTGAATGTATATTTGATGTTTCTGTATTTTATATAATGTAACTAAGCAACGTTGAAAAACACGTAGAACATTATTGAAAAACATTAAATAAATTATCGATCGCATACAAAAATTTTTAGTTCTCGATTCTTAGAAAGTTAATGAATTTTTTTTGTCGAAAAAATAATTTAATTTCATAACAAGTTTGAATTCAATTAAAAAAAAATTAAATTACTTTATTCATCATTTTAGTATTTTACATATGTTTTAAATGTTCTCTAAATTCTTACCTGAAATTCCGTAATTAGTTATTCACATACACATCTAATACAATTGGAAATCAATTATTTATATTTACTGAACCGTAAAAAGCGCAATCCATCATTATAAATAAACTCGCATTCACGTTCAAACTTGAATTGTTCAAGGAACGAAGAAGCGTGCGCGCAAACCAGCTGTGAGTAAAAGAGCGCGCGCACAAGAGAGGAGAGAGAAACAGAGAGAATCGTTATCTTAATGAAAAACCCTGAGTGAGACACAAGTCAGGTGAGCGAGAAATAATTAGCGCAATTGTTTTAATTATTGCAATAATTGTGCGCCACGGGTCTCGCGTCGCACACACACACACATACACACACAGCCAAAGAGGAAGTCTTGCCAGCGCTCAAAGCAAATAAAGTGGCGGACGAGTGGAAGCGGGCGCGCGCGCCAAGTCGTTGTCGTCGTCGTCTTCGCGTTAACTCGCTCGACAGGGCGGCCAGAGCAAAAGTTCCTCTCTCTGCTGCTTTTGCTCCAAAGGATAGAGAGAAGGACTGCAGTGCAGCTCCACGTTGCCACGTACTTTATCTGATTCGATTAAACAGCGTATTTACCCCGGCTGCACCGGCCGGCAAATGTATTTGCCTCGAGAGAGAAAGAGGGAAGTAAAAGCACAGAGGGGAGAGAACACCGATAGATCGCTTGTGCGCGCGTGTGGGTATGCGTGTGAGCAGAGGGGAGAGAACACCGTTAGATCACTTGCGTGTATGGGTGTATGTGTGAGAGAGAGAGAGAGAAAGAAGGGAAGAAAGAGAAAGCAAGGGAATTCTCGCTGAGATCATTCAGTCAAAGGCAACTTGTCAGTTTCACGTTTCGTCTGCAAACTTCGCTCTCTCTCTCTCTCTCTCTCTCTCTCTCTCTCTCTCTCTCTCTCTCTCGCTCTCTTTCTTTCTCTGTCCTTTCCTCTCGAGCAGTTCCACTACTTTACTCACGAAAAAGAAGAGCCGCACCTTGAGAGAGATCCATCGAACTGTATCGCTTCTACCTACCTTCGGCCGATCTTCAAAGAAATTGTTCTGCGCCGGGCCCCTTTTCACTCTCTTCAATATTTACCTTGCCTCGCCTTAAAAGGGTTGCTATCACTTTGGTCGAGAGCCGCGCTGCCTTTCGCATAGCAAAGGTAATACTCGCGCGAGCGTTACTCCAGTTTTGAACGGACGTAAATGAATGTGCATGATGGCCGCGTTGTGGCTTTTGTCTTCCGACGTGCACTTCAGAGCACGCGTTAAAAGTGAAGACGCTTCGTTTGCTTTGCTTGAAACGACGGCCTTCTCGGTTCCTGCTCTCGATGAAACACTTGGATCTTTTTATGATTTATTTTTCGCGATTTCGAGATCGGTAACATTCCATTTTCTTTGATAAGACAAAAGACAAGGTGTATGTGTAAGTGCTCGATTTGCGAAATGTTTTAGACCATAGTTGTAGAATCTGAAAGGGGACTAAATATATTAGCAAAACTTTGGATTATATGCAAAAATTGGTCTGATTTGAACGTAAATTAACTTTTCTTTACTAAAAGCCTATAGTTTTACTTCAGGTGGACCTCAAAAAGATATATTTTGCTTTTTCTAGAATAACCCTACTGAAAGAAGTATATTAAAATGGATTTTTAATCAGTTTTAATTTCATTTTTCGCTCCAAAATAATACAAACTGAATGTTTTTATAATTTTTTAAATCAGTTTTAATGTACTTTTTCTACTATTTAAAATAATTTTTACGGTCTTTACAATGTTACGTTTGAAAATTTTGAAATAAAATAAAGCTATTTTCTTATTCCTCTTCCTCTTCAAGTTGCTCAGAATGTTGTTTGCTGAGTGATACAAAGGAAAAAACACTTTGTAAAAGTTTGCGCATCTAATAAGATAAGAATTGTTCCTTCGAAAAATAGTTCGCCGTTTCAATAGCTATCTATATCCTTAGCAAGATTGATAAGACCTGAACACGAAATTTTAAATAAAAATAAAAAGGTAAATTTACATAATAAATGAAAATTTCATCATAAATTCATTGGAAAATAGATCATTGCTACTGATGTAACTAATATAAAGTAATTATTATTTAGGTATAACTTAAATAAGAATTATATTTTTTTTATAAAAATTCCAAATTAATATTTATAGAAGCTTTAAAAAAATTAACAGCAATTTGAATTAGGGTACTTTGTAATACAATTTTTTAAATTGATGCTGATAAATCTAAGCTACAATTCTGTTTCACATCATACAACATTTTTTAAAATATTTTGCGGTAATTCATTTATAAAACTTCAATATTTAGTAGTACGCATATATAATTACAATAAGAAACAAGATTTTATAATTATGTTCTTATTTCTGTCCTCAATTGTAAGAATATACAATAGATATTCGTATAACAGCACCATAGATTTTTATCGGAAAAAAGTTGTATTCAAAATTTGTATAGAATTTTCTGTGGTATACGTAAAAGACTTAAAAAGAGTATCTTTACAAAATATAACCAAATAATTTTATTACGAACTATAAATAATAAATATTTATAAGTATCCGTTGTAACTAACATGTTACATGATAACATCAAATGGCAAATAAAAATGTTAACATTTTTTCAAATAAAGCTTTAAAAAGTAAATATACAAAAATAGCAATGTACAAAAATAGTAAAACAGATATGTACAACTTTATAAGTATAAAATTAAGAAATTCAAATGGAAGGATTTACCTGACGTGGAAGGATTTTAAAATCTATAACGTACAAAGTTTTCAATAAGAACTATTGTACCAAAAATGTTTTTCTCGTGGCATATTCTAAACCACCATGTGATTTTTGTTTATCTAATTGACGCTGGAGAGAACATCTATTTGTACTGTACCATTTTGAAATCGCGTACGTCTTTTTTTGGTTCCCGTTGAGTATTTCACACAAATCACAGAGAATACGTTGTTTCGGCGAAACGACGCGATACTTTTTCTTCCAGTCAAAATACTTTTTGTACTCTGTCATGTTTGCTGCTAATCTGATTAAATAATCGGCTAAGTCTTTTGGCGTGTCGAAGTCCAAAGCATTAATATAAGAATTGGGCGGAGCAAAATGATGATAGTTTGCACCACCATAGGCGATAGGAACAACATGATATCTGAAAAATAAAATTCATTAAAGTGAATTTCCCGTAGTACATTATCAACTGACGTGTTCATTTTAAAAAAACCGTTTGATAACAATACAATTTCCTCGTAACCTACTTACATACACTATTATAAAAAACTATTATTATCATGATAGTGACCCAAAAAGCTCCTTACACAATACTCTTATTAATAATTCTCCTCGTGAGCAATATAATTTAAAAGTATTTAAAATTTTTTTGTGATTTACTTTTTCATTGTACTGAAAAAAAAACGCGCGCGTGTGTGTATGTATATGAATGTACCCACTCGATCTCGGAAACTATCACTCCGATTTTAAATTTGAAAAATGCATTCTTTTAAACATGTTCAGCACTACAAAATTTGCAAATTTTAATAAAGATGTCGATCATTAAAAAAAAAAAAAAACATACTTAATATTTAAACTGTATAATATACATATAGGAACAATAAATTAATTTTGATGAAGCTACGTGCCGATGAATTGGCAGCGGTTCTTGTATAATTTTAATTTTATGTTCGGTTAGATTTAAAAATATACTTTGAGATTTTTCGTATCGAAGCTACAGGTGTTTCTGATGAGATAGATTCTTTCACTAAAATAGACCAAACTAACACTACTTTGACATGACTCTAAAACAGTGTATATTTCGAAACAAGTGCAATAGTTTCACGCCCTCATATGATCGCCATATACGAGACTCGATGAAGTCGGTCTAAATGATTTCGAATCATACATAGATATGAAGTTCACGCACATGTTGTTGCCCATTTTATGCTGTCAATATGCATAAAATTGCAAGGTAGTTCCCTAATTCAATATAGTACGTCAACACATATATAGTACACTTTCATATTTTTGTTTACTGTTTTCTTAACTTTTACAATACAAGCGTAAACATATCTGAAAAAAATTTCTAATATGAAGGGCAAACTTTGCGCTCTCTTTACCACTTTAAACTCTTTTTTTTTTAAATAGAGAACTACCTTAAAAAAATACAACTTTAAGCATACTTAAAGTTAAAAAAAGATCTATATTGTATCATACGAATTTTTTCTGATAAAATAATGATATATTCCGTTTTAATATCTATATGTATGTATTCAGATCCATTACTTTAAAATCTGTGTAGCTAATTTTTAAATTGATTCTAATGAATTTAAATAATTATGGTCAAATAAAAGATACTTAAATGTTTTCAAAATTTCCAGACAACAAAATCTATCTTTTAAATTAATATTATTATTTAGTAGTGCTACTCACAGCTTCTACTTTCTGAAAGATAAAGCTTTTTTCAAAAATTATTCTTATCGGATTAATCAAAATGCGTCAAACGACTTCACTAATAAATTCTTATCACAAACTCGCTAACGAAAGAGCAGATCGCATTCAGAAAACCGGTCAACAATAAAATTTTGTACTACTTACTTAAGTGCATTGAAAAACTTCTCGGTGACGTAGTCCTCGCACAACGAGTTCTCGAACGATAGGTAAAAAAAGTAATTAGGCTCGACGTCAATCTTAAAACAGTCCTGATCCTTGGGACAACCTTGCTCTACCGAGCATTCGCCGTATTTTGCCACGGCCACGTGTTTCTCGAGTTCCTTAACATAATGCTCGCGGCCGCCAATCGTCTGACAGTTACTTCTGTACCAGACAGCCAACTTTCTCTTGCCTCCGATCAGCTTGTCCAGCCTTTCCTCGGCTATTTCTTCATCTTTCTCTTCCAAATTATCCATCCACTTGTAATGCGCTCCTTGGAAGTGACTGAGATTAGTTTTATCCGCGATATCATAATAAGTCCAGACAATGTCGCTGTCCAGCTGGTAGGTCATAGTCAGGTTAAAGTAGCCATCGAATTCGTCGCTAATATGCCGGTTCGCCGGACTTTCCAGCGCGGCGAACACGTACCTCTGATCAGGCTTTCTCGCCGCGGGAAGATCGCTATCGTCGAGCTGGCCATTAATTCCATGGAAGACAATAGCGTCGAAGCTGTCGACACTCTGGACGAACCGGCTGTGAGTCGCCAGGCAATTGTTGTATCTCGGGCACTCCAAAGCTATTGCGCCTTCACCGAGGTAAAAGTCCGAGCGGCCGAAGAACGGGTTCCAGTAGAGTATGGTTTTCGTGCTGATGTCTCG
Source organism: Eupelmus azureus (assembly GCA_030522685.1). NCBI lineage: Eukaryota > Metazoa > Arthropoda > Insecta > Hymenoptera > Eupelmidae > Eupelmus > Eupelmus azureus. The sequence goes on along the minus strand of JAPYZA010003537.1, from coordinate 23,481 downwards.
CCTGGCGAAAGCGTAGAACGTCCTGACCGCGTGCGGCCTCAGCCAGACGAGGGCGCAGACGCAGAGAACTATGATCAGAGTAAACGCAGCAAAGAAGTGCCGCGTGTTCGTCATGATCAACACTGCGCATCGAGAAAGATGCGCAGGATTCTGCGCCCTTGTACTACCTGCCAAGATTGTGGCAGTTTACGAGTTCGTTTAAGCTCGTTGCTGCACTGGCACAGGTGTCCATATTGGAGAACCTGTGCACTCGCGAAGACGAAAGATAATAGAAAAACAAAGTCGTGATGATAAGCAGAAATAAGAGCACAGAGAGAGAGAGAGAGAGAGAGAGAGAGAGCGCGCGGCTTCTTTCGTTTTCGATGACGCACTGGCAAAGTGTGGCTGCGTGCCTGCTCTCCGCGCGTGCCTGGCGCACGCACACACCGTTACTATGGACAACTAACACGCTTACACAAGGAGACAGGCACACAAGGCAAAGGAACGGCTGTAGACCCGAGCGGCGCCGTTACACGAGTAGACAGTGCGCGGAAAACTGTAGCACGGAGCGCTCAAGTTGTATGGGCGGTATTTTGCTACAGTCGCTGCTTGAACTTCCACTGTATGTGGAACTCGTTTTTATGAAAGTGAATGCCCGAGGTGGTGGGGACACCCCATCACGATGCTCACAGCATGCCGCTTGATTCGCCGCCACAAAGAGCGAGCGAGCGACAAAGAGAGAGAGAGAGAAAGAGAGAGAGAGAGAGAGAGAGAGAGAAAGCGCGGCTCGCTGAACCATGCTGGCATTGGGAGAAGAGGAGATCTGTGTAGATTCGGCTGATCTTACAATGGCAAGATCATATAAGCAGTCATACTAGGCCTGTCTGAATCTACTGGCGGTTGGAAGTAGAAGGAGGTCTGAGAGTTGTGGTATATTTAAGTTTAGTAACTAAGAAAGACTGGCGCGCGTGCGGCAAGCGGCCGGGCTATTGTATAATGAGCCGCATGCGCGAAATGAAAACGGACGCGTGCCGGTGTAATAGCGCCGAGAGTACAACTGGACGTTCGTGTGTTTGTTATTGATTGAAGGATGTATTTTTTTGTCGCGTGATGCTCGTATTTACACGTGAAGGAGGATGTGGTGTCGAATGGAGCAGTGATTTTTTCCAGTGAAGTATGCATGTGTACAATTGTAAACCATTGTTTTGCCTATTTTGATTCATCGATTATAGTATGTGTAATTTAAATTGTAAATGACATTTTCTTAATGCCATTAACTTCAGAGTGTATTGCTTGTGGAATAGGTATCAAATTTCATTTGAATATTTGCTAAATCACGCTGAATGAATTAATGGCATTGATTTTATAATTCAATTTTATTTAATTTAGTAAAGTGGATTGAGCTAATGACAGATTTCATAAATTTTAATAAGTTTCATAATGAATATTACACTTCGAAGTACAAATGGATTTTTTTAGTTAATTGCGAGTATATATGTTTACATTTTAGCTATGTATAAATGTTTTTCATTAATACCAAAATAGGTGTGTGGTAAGGAACGGCAAAATAACTAAAAATATCTGGGAATACCTGAAAATAACTGAAAAAAGAGTAAATAATTGATATTTATCTTTCAAATTAAACAGTTTATAACAAAAAATGGCTATAAGCTTAATAATTTATAAAATGGCTAATAATAGTGTACATGTTGGTTGATATTATTTCTATCTATTATATTGTAAAAAGATGAAAAGATACATTTTATTTTAGTAAAAAAATTAACTCCGTTTTTAATTCTTTATTGTTTAATCTTTCTGATTCTTGTACAGGAAAAAATTTTGTTTTCTTCTAAGGTTATGAATAAAATAATTCATGTAATTTTGTATGACGCATGAAAAGATTATCCTTATTACTTATAACCTTTCAATGTCATATTATGTAGCTCATTTGCTAATTATTTCATTTTCATATACATTTGTAATTTATTATTTGTACAATTTGAAAATGACTTTGAAATATTTATTTAATAAAGAGGAAATACCGCTAAGATGAAAAAATTTTAAAAGTGAAATTTTAAAAACATTTTTTATAAAAAAGTTGATGTTTAATTTTTTCTCTAAAAATTCATTTCTTAATTATGAAATTGCGAATTAATCTTAAATTATAATTTTTTATAATTAAGTAATTCATCTTTTCACAATTTTTAGTAAAACCGCCTTGTAGTCACTTAGTAAAATAATATCACACGAATGAATAATGAATATGATAAATATGGCATGCTTTTCTAATCTCACTGAATGACTTATATTTACTATTTGTTATCAATAAGAAACCGAGAAGAAGCATTTAAGTCATTTTTTGTTGCCTTTGCTTTATTTATACCGCGACTCATCTTTTTATCTGTAAAAATTATGTGGAAGTCCGCTCGTTTTCAATGGTTGATTGGAAAGTTAATTGAAAACGAGAAAATGAAAGGGCATTGGATAATCTTGCCGGAAACTTTTGCTTCTGATCAAGTCGACTCCGACTGAATAGCAAATCGCCGCTTCCAGCAAACTAAAGAAGTAGCGAAAAGAAAGATTCCGTTTACTTCTTTTTTTAACCAAAAAGTTCTTTTACATGGTTTTCAATGTTTTGTTAGACTTTTTGTGGTTTCAAATAATATACACATTTTTCACATAGCAAATAAGACAAAATTTAAATAGTTAATTTTAGAAACACTATTCCACTGCATTACGTGGTAAATTGACTATAGTATAAGTTATTTCTCACTTAACAATCACAATAATAATTAGTAGTACTTTGAAATGATCACTTCACCCAGAGCTTTTTTTGTGTAGTTTTATCTGTTAACTTTTAAAAACGAAGGTATTTTAACTTAATCGTATTTTAATCTGTAATCTGTCGACTTTTGAAAAGTTTTATTCGCTTCTTAGAATGTCTCGAAATCTTGTATCTGATATAAAATATCTAGCTCCGATTATGGGCAGAGACTCTATTTAGAGTTTAATATGCAGAGTTTCCGCCAGCCTAAAAGTTAATATTAAAATAAATTTACCTAAATTGTTTAGATATTTATTTAGATCGAGAAAAAAATAGATTTAATCGATACATTCAGTAGAAAAGTATAACTGGTTGTTAATAAATAATTTTATTCTACTTAATTTTGTGTACGAATATTAATAACATTGACAAAATAAATATTAATCAATGCATTGATGTTATAACATTGATTTAATGATTTTTCAAATTTTAAACGACTTGTCGATTTCAGAATTTTTCTATTACTGTGAAGATTATTATTTATATGCATTAGAAAATTGTAAACAAAAAATAGTGTCAACGGTTAATTTTTCCCATTAATGTTAAATTATTGAAAATTTTTTTTACGAATTAATTAATGCGTTGGATAATATAAAAAAGAATAACATTCAAATGTTCCACGAGAAACACCCTAAATTTAGGTGTTTCCGAAGGAGCACGTATTTTATAAAGCAATTTAAGAGTCTAATTATGGTTAACAATTATTTAAAAAAAAATGTAACTTAATATTATTAAATTGAATATTAAAATTAGCAAAAATTAAAAAGAAAGAGACGGAATGAACGGGTGTTCCTTTTTTTGCTGTAGTCGTCAATAACTTTTCTGTTGTAAAAAATGATAAAATATATTAATTGTTTTTTTTTTTATAATTTATTGGATCATGCTTTTTTTAATAAAAAATTTTAATGTTATCTTTAATTTTCACCCACAATTCTACTTTTTGTTATCAAAAATTGTATACTCCTCCTTTTTCTCTAAGTTTGAATTGTATTCATTTTTGTATTGTATTTATACACTCTACTGAAAGGTATTAGATTAATATTACTATGACACAACGAAAAGCCATCGATCTCTTCTCTAGACCACAGAGAAAAAATGTTTCCTCTGTTAAAGTAGAGCACGTCAAAAACCATTCGTTTGCATTATTTGAAAAAAGGAAGAAAAACATGAAAAAACCACCAGCGGACGATACTTTGCTGTCGATAAACTGGAAACGTGACGTTCTGAGCGTGCCGCGATTTGAATAACGACGCTTCGAAAGCTCAACCTTCGACTGAAACATCGACATAAAAATGTCCACGCTACGTTCGCCTCGATCGAGGCTTTCTCGCCTATGCATGCATGTATAACGTGCTAACGCTAAATGCACTTCTCGGTGTCGAGAACATAAAAGAGTAGCATCCATTCATCAGAAAAATAACTTTTCAAAAAAAAGGAAAAAAAGAATTAAGCAGTATAAAAAGTTATGTCAAAAGAAAAACGAAAAAAGACCATCTGTGCTGATTGAGAAAAGCTTCAAAATAATTTATAATTTTGATTTTACTAGTCTTGAACCAATAGGCAACTGTTAACTTTTTGAGGTCCGTAGCTCTACCAAGGATTTTCTAATGTATTTTGTTTCGCTGAACCCAAATTTTTTGGACGAATAATCGATAAATGATAGATTTAATTGTTATTAATAATTTTTATTAATGTTTATAAATTTTTGTGCTTTTAATCAGGAAAAGTTTTTTTTGTATTTTTTATAATATTTTAAAACGAAAATATCTTTAGAAATTTATTTGTACGATGTATACTTCTTGAAATAAAAATTACAAAAGTTTTAAAAAACTCGATTTTTTTATTTTTTTAAGTTGGGTCTCGAGCAAACTGATACCGGTTTTTTAGTGTAACAAAAACTAAAACGTCCTTCAGTATAGTAGTTTGAAAGTACGATCAGATTTTCACATTTAAATCGAGTGAAGTAAATTATTTATGTGCTTTTTTATCGTATTTCAACGTACGTAACATAACTCATACGGTGCTCAAAAGTATCTCATAATGTGCTTCATTATTTCACCAAGATTTTTCTTACTTTTTCTTCTTTTTATTATTTTAGCCTGATGAATCCTGTTTGATTAGGTGGACAGTCGATAAATGATAGGATTAATTGTTATTAATAATTTTTATTAACATTTAAAAATTTTATTTTATGCATAAAGTGGCATATTATTCTCCAAAATCTCGTGGAGGGAAATAATCGGCCATTATTTTCCTGCTAGTAGTCATGATTACCCCGTTATTATTTTTATTAGAAAAAATAGAAATTTTATTGAAATAAAGATTAATTCAGAGTAAAAAGTGACGCTAATACAGCCTTCTATGATTGGGAATTCAAAATTTTAATTTCCGGTCTAAATCTTCAATCCTATCAAACAAAAGTACTAACATAATTTTAATGTCTTATCTCTGCAATTTTTTTGTAAAAATTTTACCGAAAATTCATATATTGTTCTGAATTTGATATAATAATAAAAATTAAAAATTATTAGGCTGTTTAAAAAATTATTTTTTTAGTATATCTTAAATTTATTTTTTTATTTTTGATCAGCCGAAAATGAAGTACTACATTCTTTAGAACAAAGTGCCCTGCACATTCGCGACAGAGTAAATCGTGGCCTCGCCTGGTGACACAAGCTGAAATTTTACCGTATACATGATCGGAGCACTTTTTTCGGTAAAATAGCTAAATAAAACAGTATTTTTTTGTTTCTTATATCGTGAAAAAAATCGCCCTTTTCATCAGAATGTACTATGAAGTCGTATAGCGCACTCAGAAAATAGAAAGGTTGCTTTCCTGGGTTTGAACGCCAAAATTTACGCATTGGAAACACATAACTTTATAGCTTGCTTTATTTCTTCTGTACACAATAGACTATTAAATCATTATCATTTTCTCTAATAATAATACTGGTCAAAATTTTTGTTGCAGCACTTTCGGATAAGCCGATGTTTTCTGAACCAATTCCAAATGTAACAGTGGCGCTCGGAAGGGATGTTAGCCTGCCTTGTGTTATCGAGAATCTCGGAACTTATAAGGTATTAATACATTACATAATAATAAAAAATTAAAAAGATATTGAATGAGTATTTTAAAAATATCAAAATACGTAATAAAGATATTTCGTAAACTGAAATTTTTTTTTACAATATTAGAGCAGCAATAATTATTGTGAATTAATTGCAAAAATATTTTCAGTAAAAAAATTTTAATTTAAGAAAAAATATATATTCTAAGTGTTAAAGAAATTTTATATATATTTTGGTCCCTACACGTAAATGTATCTCTATAACCCTGGTCGAAATTTCCCCAATCTGATTGGCCAAGTCTTTAAGAATAGGCTAACGGATGGCTAATTCTTTAAAGTTGGCCAACCGTTGGCCAAAAAATGGGAAACGTTTCTACCAGGGAACTATTAACTAAATACAAAAATAAAATATATAATTATACCCGTGACATGATTTGAATTTCATAACACGGTATATCGATGAGCTTCAAATACACAGTGCATGCCTGAAACTAAACGAGTTTTCAAGTGTATCGCACGCGTAGCGACATAAGATACTTTTGACAAGAATCGAGTCTAAAGTTTTCAAGCCTGTGTAGGACTTGGAGAACAGAAAAAAAGGACAAAGAAAGTGCAGAGCGAACAAGTAACCCCGTTTGTCCATCCTTTTTTTGAGACCCCCTTTCGTTTCTCGATATCATGTATGTTTTCTGCGTTTCTTCGTCTTATTCGACTTTTTTGCTCGCATGGTTGTCGGCTCGAAGCAGAAAAGGGCCTTCCAGTAAACTCTTGGACGTTTAACAATTGAAAAGTTTCGCGAAACTCTCGAGAGGTCCAAAGCTGTTGAGCGAGCGGAAACAAGATACTTTTTCGAGTGATCATTATGGACGATAGCTGTGTCAAGGATTTACTTTGCTAAAGAATAGAAATCCTAAAGCAAAATATTAATTTTATACATCATATCAGCAATTACTGACTTAGAAACTAAGAAATTATAAAGAATTTTTGCTTATAAGAAATGTACATTTTTAAAGTAAAGTATGTAAATTAAGCATTAGTATAATTCTCACTGATTTTACTTTTGAAACGTTTGAGTTAAAAATTTCATATAAAATTTAAATGTAAGATTTAATAAAAGATTAATTAAAGGATAAATAGGAAAGGAAGTGGTAATCATTCCAATTATACGAATTCGTATCAAATAATCGAGAATAAAATATGAATCAATAAATCGAGCTAATAACATATTAGCTAAAAGAAAAAACAATAGAATACCATAAAGCAAGTCAAAATTCATAATCGCATCGTGGAGTCTATCGCAATATGAGATGAAAAAAAAAAGAAATCTATATAACCATACGCGAAAACTCAATTCGACAGGAAGAAGATAAAAAGAGATATCTATCTCTTTTATCGTGTTGGGAAGAGCAGCTCGCTCGTGGTAGCGACTTGAAAAGCTCGAGGCGAAATATCTTTAAAGCTGCAGCCACTATCTCCGAGCGCTCCGCGAAGCCATCTATAAATCGAACTATTGAGCCTCGCTTTGAGAAGATAGAGAAAGGGAGAGCGTAGGCGCTCGGCCAAACAATGTTTGCAACACACCGTGATATCGTACGAAACTCGATTGTCGTCAGAAATATTATGGAATTCCTGATGAAAAATAATAATCAAAATAAAATCATTGAGCTTTTTTTTAATAAAGCGATAATTTAGAGGCATTTGCAGTCTCTACTGCAAATGTCTAGAGTTTTTGAATGGTATTTCTGGTGGCCTTTTATGCGGTTGCTTTTAAAATATCAAATATATGGGAAAATGGTAGGAGGCAGGAGAGAGAGAGAGAGAGAGCAAAAAAAAAATAATCAAATTCTTTACTAGGAAAAACGCGCGACCCTTTTGATCCACAACCGGATTTATTTATTTATTTTTGTCCATTTTTAAAACATTTTTTGCGAGTTCGGCGATGACTATGAATATTTTGGCAGTTGTCAGCTTTAGAGAGCTTTCTGGGTAACAAACTGATATTTTTTTTTCATCATAACGTAAAACTGTTCACTTTCTCATATTTTAATGTGAAAAAAAGAGAAAGATAAACAATGGCTTTTAGAGTGCAATCATTATTTAATAGCATATACATGTTCAAACAATGCTAACAGAATTTTAATAAAATATTATCCGACTTAAAAACATATTTTTGTTAAATTGTTAAGGTAAAACTTAATAACCTATCATGTTTGATAAACAACTAGATTTCATATAAACAGTTAAATTTGCGCCAAAGTATTCATTAATTTTTTTCATATAGTGATGAGTGTACAAAAAAACAAGTTTTAATCAACCAATTGGCTTTTCTATATTAATAAACCTTTTACATCGCAACATTAAAACACATCAACAATAACATATTCATACAAAACCTTTGTAATGCAGATAATAGTAAAATGCCGAATTGGCTGAATTTGATTTGTTATTTTGCAATGCATGAAAATTCGACTATGTTCATGTAGAATGTAAATCTACTGTATAAAAAGACAGTCGAAAGTGGTTGCGAGGCGCAATTAGTTAGTTATTGTTAGTTTAACAAACATATAATATATAAAGAAAAAGTAATATTGTTTTATTGTTTTCATTTTATAATTTCTACTCGCGTAAAATAATATTCCGTGCGGGAACAATCTTTATTGTTTAAAAAAATTGTCAAAAAAAAAAAAAAAAAATCTAGCAACTTCATAAAGCCCTTCATTCTAAACTCATGTATCAATATCCCAAGCTAACCCAATAAATCAATTCGCAATTCGCGAGTACGCGAGAGCTCTAGTATTATAAGGTATTATCCGTTCCTCCGCTGCACACTGCAATAACAACGCGCGTACGCGGCCTCGTATATATATCTCAGGTGTCTTATATACACTACGCGCAGGTTAGCGGTAATCGGATCATCGCAATAATGGTCTTTCTCGCGGTAAGGCGGGTAACCCTATACGCGGCTGTCTTCGAACTTCCTGACACATGTGGCATCTTAACGTCACCGAGGACGCGCGCGCCAACTTGGAGGCGCGTGGGTGCGCGCGCGTTTGGATGTAATACGCGCTGCGCCTGCGAGTTCAACAGATTAAATTCTGTCGAGACGCGCGCTCCAGCGGAGCAGCTGAGAACTTTTAATAAGTTCGAAGGATGGGATGGAAAAAGTTAATGCTACTCGCGTCGGCGTGAATGCAGCGTGATACTTAGTTTCGTAATTGTGATACGATGGATTTTGTTGCATAATTTTTGGGGTGAGTGTGTAGGGAGATGTTTTGAGGGATGGTGTTTTTATGTTATAAGAAAAAAGAAAAAATTTTGGTTTATTAACGAGGATGCATTTAGTGACATTTTGCATTTTAATTATTTGAGTGTTGTTTTAAATATTTATTTGGAATTAAGAACAGTTTACTGACTCGATTGAAAATTGGTCCATGCATATTAGTATTCTCTAATTTTCTGTATGGAACGTTTCTCTGTTATGTACCTTTCAACCGCGATGGAATGTAGTATTTAGTTTATAATAGTTCAGTTCAACCACCACATTGTTGTAGTATTAAATTGAAATTTATAACAGTCGATCAAGCCGAAAGGGCTACTAATTATTTAGCTCGTGTTATGCGAAACATTTGAGCGTGTTTACACTGCATGTCATTTATGTACATTTAAATTTACTTGGTAACTGTTCCCGATGTTTAAATTAATATTTTTGTATAAAACAGCGCTCTTTGAAATATTATATTTTTCGATTGTGAACCACGTTAAGTCAATGTGAAAAACTGAAATTAATTAATTTACTCAGCCACATATAATTTTATTTTATTAACGATGCACTAATTGCATGAAATATTAATATGTAAATAAAAGTGAATGTTATCGTACTTTTAATTTTTTATATCATGTATATCAGAGGCTTTGCGAGGTAAAATAATGTTTATTGATACAAACATTAACAAGCGGAATTAATTTAATTGAACACATATAAACATTCAATAATTTTATTCCAAATAAAATTTTTAGCATATTGATCTGTGAGTAATCTGCTATAAAAAAAATAGCGCTATAAATTACACTTTTTGTATGTTACAATGTTTAACTAAATATTTCAATTATTTAACTTTGTATAATTTGTTAAAATTAATTTATAACCATTAAAATATCCATTAAAAATCATAATTTTTTTCTCACATTTCAATAATTCATAAATGTTTTCCCGACTGGGCAATCGATTTTTCCTTTTTAATTATTATCCATCATAAATAATCCACGCGATATATACTTTAAAACACTTTTCCTACCCGAAGAAATTTACGAAAGGCGCGCCAAAGCGCTTCCAAAGGCTCCTTATTCCTGAGCGTAATCGAAAACTTCTCAACTGCCAAACTGTTTGTAAATTAGCCGCTCGACTGCAAAACATCCGCTAACTTTTCATTCAAAGCACCTCCAGGCGCGCGCGCCCGCTCATATTCCAAAAAGTAGATCGATTCAACTTCTCGCTTATAGAATCGAACCGTTCAACGAGAAGAAATCGAAACTTTTTAGCGCGCGTTAATGTTGGCCCCCGAAGTATCGCGGGCATAGATCCAAATAAGTTTCCGCGATATACGCTCGAGCTCGCGGAGCCAGAAAAGGTTAAAAATGCATTCCCGGCAACGAGGCCCGATGATAAACACAATCGATTTGCGGGGGGGGGGGAGAAGGAGGATTAGCCGGGAGAGTCGAGCGAATAATGAAGCGAACGAAGCGGAAGTCGCAAGCGCGCAGTAAGGAGAAAAAAGTGCGAGACGAGATGTGGAGCGGATTAAAATTGCGCGGGAGAAGGAGGCGTAGAATCTAGTGGGAAATCAAGAGCCAGCGGGGGCGGTCTTAACGGCCGCCTGCAGCGGAGGAATTTTTAAAAAGTTGATTAAAACGGACAACGCCTCTTTGCGCAGCTCTGCGGCTTCTGTAACCAGGCTCGGGCTGGGGGGCTGGAAAAGTAACATGGAGCACGGCTCGGCCGTAAAGGCGGATGTGAATAAGTAATTTTGACGCGCTTGATCGTTTTATCAATTGTGCAAGTTTGCCGAGAAATTTTTATACCCGGCAAGCCCTGACGGTTAAAGCCGCGCTCGGCTCGAAACTTTCGTTATAGGACGCCGGGACGTAATAATACGAAGAAACGCGCTAATATTTAGCGGGCTGCGTCAACGTCAGGAACGCGGAATTAAGAGTTGGGTTTTAGCGTAACGAGTAGAATTGATATAAGTTGCAATTTGATCATGGTAATTTGTTTTTATTATTCTACTGTATTTTTTAGTTCGTTGGTCTTCTTTGATTCAGTCATCGGGATTTTTAATCAGTTAATAGAAAAAACGCAAATTAATTTATAATTAAATCATGTAATTTATTACGTGCATTTTTTTTTATTAAAAAAATTTCAATATTTAAAGCTACAAGCAAAAATATTTACCATAATTATTCTACAGTTTTAACAAAAACAAAACAATTTTCTTCTTGTCAAGTTAAATAAAAGTTAATTTTTAAATATTGGTATGTTTAATTTTTTATGATCAGTTTTTAAGATACAACCGTTTAAGAAAAATATACTTATTATATAATTAAAAAATAAAAAATACTTTAACCCTTACGTTTACGCGCACGCTTAATATAAAAATTTTTTAAACCAATAATGCATTTTATTCCTGCAGACTAAAAAATGGATTTCTCATATATTTTTGTAAAATTGATTTTAACAGTATCAAGCTTTTTCTGTGAAAAGATAATATTTATGTCAGTAAAGCCAAGTTCAGTAAAATTTACTTATCTGTTATTCAATTTATAAACATTTTTTTTCAGAATTGCTTTGAAGTTTGTTTTTATCTATTACGAAATGTAGCTATTACTTTAACTAAAGTAAATCAATGATAAGTTACACCTTTTATATTTAATAATTACATTTATTTCTATTTAATCAATCATTTTATTATTTATAATAATTGTTACTATATTTAAGTTTTTATAATGAAATAACATTTAAATTAAACTTTACATTCTAAAACGCCGCACATTTTTAAAATTTTGTAAAATACACATCTTTATCTGCCCTACAGCGTACAGCTGTTATAGTGAGTGTGCAGCGCACGTGAAAAGCAAGAAGAAGGATGATGCGCAGCAGATTGACAGCAGAATTGCGAGCGCATCACCTCTGTCGAGCGTAATGCCTTATTTTGAGATATTTCTTCACGCAAACTTCCTATTTTTAACCTTTTATGCTATATATACATTAAACTTTAACTTTTATAATAAACACGTACGGATAAGCTCGTATGGATAATATAAATTTAGACAAAACTTGTTCTCGGAAATATTATTCGTTTTTTTTCAATCAAAAGTTCTTAATGTATTATTCTTCCGCAATGCTAGCAGTTCATCGGTCAATTAACTGAAAAGCATCGAGATGAGCTATTGTTTTAGTAGTTCGAGATAATTCATTGACTGTGATCGATTAGTTACCAATGGATAACTGTAGAAATATAGTTTTCATTTAAGTTTCTAGTTAAACATTTCATATTAAATCTTACAAAATTAATTGATTTGTAAAATTATTCTTGTTCACAATTTTGTTCCTAAACCGTAGTTTATAACATTTGTTCACATCAGTAGTATTTACCTTAGACTCTCTTACACACACCTTACATTTCAGTTCAATTAGCCTATAAAACTATGCCGCAAACTCGGCTCCTCGTAAAAAGCAATCTATATAAAGAACTCGAGCAAAGACTTTTGATGTAAAGACATTGCGCCAGAAGGAAACGGAAAAATTTTATTAAGCTCTCCCAGATTGAGTAGTAACAGGAGAACCCTTTTAAAAAGCCAGGCGCCCTAACTCCATCGATAAACAAAGTTTTTACGCATGGCTGTACGCCTCGATATTAGGCAACTTTCCCGCGGGCCTCCGCCCACGCACGCCCGCGCTACCAGTCCCGTACGACTTTTTCTCACCTTCCCTCCTCGGGCGGCGTCTCCGCCGATAGGTACAGTCCAAGAGCCTCGTAAAATCCGCGTGTACGCGCCCTTTTCCGCGCGAGGAAAATCAGTCCGGCTTGGGCTATACAACCCCGGGACTCTCGGGGGGCCGGGAATACGGTTTTATTGACTGGGAAACGAGGCGGAGTTATGAGAAATTCGAAAAGTACCCAAGTTGCCCTCTCTCTCACTTGGCGCGCGCTCCTTACAAAGTGATGGCGCGGCTACAGGGCCGCTTTAAGGTCGTCGCTCCAACTTCTCGCGCTCGGGCTTCTAGTTGAAAATTTCATTAAAATGCCGGGAATAGTTCGGGAGTTTCTAATCGGTTCGAAGGACGTATGCGCGCCCTGAGAGAGAGAGAGCGAGCGAGCGATCGCTATAAACGCCTCGAACACATAGCCATTAACCCGATATGCCGAGGTGTTCATTAATTGTTGACGAAATTAATGCTGCAACAGGTATTACAAATTTCAGGCCGGTCGCTTCGTTACACGCCCAGCTCTAGGCCCAGGTAGTGCGAGTATTAGTCGAAGCCTACTTATAAAGGCGCAATGACGGGTAATTTAATTGCGCTGCGTCGACGCGCGGCTGGTACTCGGAAATTTTGCGCGTGTATACACTGCGTGGAGTAATTTCATTTATTAATGCATTAAAAATTTAAGGAACAAGACTAGGTGGTTATGCAAGCGGAATTCGTCGTTTCGTCCTAATTGCGCGGATGTGTGAGCGAGCGAGGGGCGCTGTAATTAATGTTTAGCTGCGCCTGACGGCCGGGGTTTTAATTGTGTTGTGACAAAAAACTAATTAATATACCTGGCGAAGCTGCTGGGTCGGAGGAGGCTGACAGGGCGGAACGGATTGAACAATAGAAGTCTTTTGTATTTGAATGAGTGCGTAGAGCGATAGTGGCTTTGCATTGATTGACGTTGAAATATAAACTTGAATGGACAAATTTTCAAAATTATAATGAACATCTGAGTAATATTCATGTTTGTGATTGCAAACTATGTTTTCATTTTGTGTAATGACAAATCGACGTAATTGCATTCGTCTACTGCTTAATCAAATTGCTCTCTTTGATTTCGACCAAAACTCAATAAATTCAACAACAATTAAATCGACCCACTCAATAAAGTCCAGCAAAAAAGGTAAATAACACTATAACTTTAATACTTCAAAAAAACCATATCTACACCCACCCAGATAAAAGCGAATTTCCTCAAAAAGTCAAAGCCCTCCCATATACTTACAAACACACACGCGCGCGCGACTTAATACGAATCCGATAAAAAAGAAAAGGCGAAAAAGTTTCGCGCGCTCTATAGAGCATTAGCATCGAGACTATACACACACACACACACACACACGTCCTAAAATCCTCGAGCTCGTAGAAAAGCAGGTCGCCAAGAGTCACGGAGATTTACAGTAGCGATCGGCCTGCAGCGCGATCGCAGCCACTGTCAAATGAATAAATTACGCCTGCTCGGGGAGCGAGCGAGATAGCGGCGATTATTCTTTGAAAAATTCACGGGACCCTTCACGAATATATCTGCGTGCGTGACAAAAAGTCGCGCCCAACACAGACACACAGACACAGACACACATCCCTTTCTGGCTTGACAAATCGCTGCGGAGGCACACGGAGTCGCCTCTGAATTATTCGCCCGGGCCGGGCAGCCTAATTCGTGGCCACGGGGCAGGAATGCGAGAAAAAAAGCGCGCGCGGGTTATAGAAGGAAGCACTCGTACAGAGAGAGAGAGAGGGGCGCTAGAGTGGGGGAGCAAAGCGCGAGAGCCGCGGGGCCTTTTGAATCGCTGCCAGAGATTTCAATCGAGCTTGCACACTACCCGCTCCGCGCGATAGAGAGACTTTTTCTTGCGCAAGCTCGCTTAGGCCAATAAACGCGCCGCCGCCAAACGCCTCGAGCTGCAAATGTAATCTCCCCCTCTCTCTCTCACTCTTTCTCTCGCTCTCTCTCTCTCTCTCTCTCTCTCTCTCTCTTCTTATATACTTTTTCCAGGCCCGCGCCGCTCTCGAGCCGAAAAAAGGCTATCGGGGCTCTTTATAGAAACTCGATCTCGACAATGAAGACGATATCGCGAGCCCGGCGCGCCCATTGTAGGCGTGTTATACCCGCGGATGACGCCGAAAATCGTGGGACTCGGGGGAAAAAGGTTCGCGTGTGAAAGCTTAGCTTTGAAGTCGGGACGGGGGTTTGATCATTGCATAAAACGGTAAGAGATGGGGGAGCTGTGCAGGTCGTGCGGATTTTTCTTTTCGGCCTTTGGGTGGCTGGATTTTCGAGAATTTTCGGAATGGGAATTTGGAATTGATTTTATTGTGATTACTGATTATTGCGTTTAGTGTGTGTAATGTGGAACAATCTGGAAAATTAATATTGGTTGTTTGAACAAATTTTTTAATTTATGCGTTTGAGAGGATGGTGAGGAAGTAAAAATATAGAGACAAGTATTAAATATTCTCTTTGCTAAAATAATGGTTAAGCTTATTAAACTTCAAAGTGTAGACTTTAACTCACATAATTTTGTAATTGCGCTAAACTTTCCTTGATTAAAGTGCTAAAGATTATGTGACCCGGTTTAATGTAATATTCTTATATTTAATAGAATTACGAATTTGAAAATTGTCCATGTATTGCATTTAAATTTTTATTCATTTTTCCATTAGTGTGAAACACTGCTTTTAATATTTCAATGTATATGTCAATTACATATGTAAATTTTAATTGAGTTTAATAAACTTATAAATGACAAAATCAATTTAATTATGCTCAATGCTCTTTAGAGACTAGTAAGGATTTAAATTATGAGTATTTTAAAAATTTAATTATTATTAAAATTATATTGAATTATTTATATTATGTATCTAATAAACAACTTAATGTGGTAGCTTTATCGAAATAATTATAATTTTTACAAAAGATCTACAAATCTGTGTAAAATAAATATATAATTTTCAATTTCCTAATTGCATAAAATCAATATTCGATCAGAATATGATTGCAGCTAAATTACCTACAAATGTTGAGCGTAAAAATAATACAGAATCTTAACGCGACCTTATTATGTCTTCTATTTCAATTTTCGTATAAATCACATTAATTTGAATCTAAATTAGAAATTATCCCTACAATATTTTTAATGTTCATAAAAAAAAGATTTACATTTCAATGTACAGATTCTATTTTTATTTTTGTGAAAATGGAACGCTCTTATTATTCTCAGTACGCACAAAAATTTCATAATTAGCCGCCATTGTTTATTTAACGCTGCCTCTGTAAGCATCTTAAAATTACTCCATCCAAAGTTCGTAAGTTCGTTAAGGCCCGGGCGCGCGCGCGCGCGAGACTACGCGAAAAAAGAGCAAGCTCATATACACGCCCGGAGAACGCTATTTAAATTTTCCTTGTGGCCACTTACATCGGCGGGGCTTAAAGTTGTTTTTGCCTCCTTCGCTCCTTTTTCCGGCTAAAATAAAAATAACTACTCTGATATACACCGAGCTGAAAAAACTAGAAAAAGAAAAATAAACGAGCTGAAGAGGGAAAGCAGAGAGAGAGAGAGAGAGATAGAGAGAGAGAGAGAGAGAGAGAGAGAGAGCCGCGGGGGAGACAAAAGCGCGAGTCGCGGGTTTGGGTTCATACCTGGGTTCTCCGTACACTGAAATTTTCGCGGGAGTGTCGCATGAGCTTTGCCGTTAAATATAAGCTTAGTTAAGGTGGAAGTCGGCTTGTTGGGCTGCAAAACATTCTGATGGTTTCGTCTCTCAACGTTTTAAGTTCCTTCTCTGTTGTCCGAGAACAAGAGCTTTTTTAAATGATTTATGTGGGTTTTGTTTTATGATCGCAAGGGATCGTAAAACAATATGAGTTGCTAATGATCGAAAGTTAAGAATTTCTTAATTTTTTTAAAATTAAATGTATACATGATGACTGAAATTGCATAAGTAGAAAATGATTGTAATTGCGAGATTCATCCCAACAAAATCTACTCACTAAATTTGAATCAGTGAAAATCCAAATATTTGATCTGCGTATCCACTATTTTATAAAGCTGATATATTGCAAGTGAACATTAGCGTATACGCACTGTTCAATACAGCAATTATTAGTTTACTGAATTTCCCAGTAAAAGTTCATTGATCCAAACCAGCTTTATATCGTATAAAATTAAGTATGCAAACTAATTTAGCAACCACCTATCATATCAGTGAATTAGCAACTAGTTCAGATTTAGAGAGTAAAATTTCTCTTTTCTGCTTCATCATATGAATATTACTTACCATGCTCAGAGTTCCGAAAATACGGCAATAAATAAATATATGATACCTATAATGATGCATTAAAATACGTAATATGTTAATAAGCTCTAAAAACGTTCTTTATTACATGCACATTTCTCAAATACATAAATTTGAAATTATCTTTAATGAATGTCGTTCTCAAATTACGATCAGCGATATTATAATGCTTTTAGTACAAATAAATATTCATTCAAATCGTCCATACATAATAAATTCTGCATTAAAATAAAATTAATCCTAAAATGAGTTTCTTTACAATCACATAGAAGCTTTTACTTTAAAAAAAGCGAGTTAATATTCAGCATGATTTGTAAAATATTATACTTTCTTGATTGTTGATTTAAAAAGTAATTGCGGTTTAATGAATAATTAATAAAATAAAAGTTTTGATGTTTTGTTATATTTTATTAACATAATTACTTTTACTAAAATAAAAATAGTCAATAGTGTAGTGATTATTAAATAGGATGAATCTAACAGTTACTTTTACAATTCTAGAAACCACAAACACAAAATTATGTTTAACCAAGCTTACATCAATCATCAGCCATCCTCTATTCAAATCTAAAAACCCTACCCCTCCAACAAAAAAACTCCAGCATCGGCGCATTCACGCAGCACCGCGTATAATACCAGATCGCGAGCAATACAAGACGACGCAAGAAGCGACAAAAAAGAAGCAAAAAAAAAAGAAACAGGCAAGAAGGCTCCGAAGTAGCACGGCTGCAGAATTGTTTTCTTTAACTGGCGCGCTTTTCCGAAAAAGCAATCTCGCCGGCAGCTGCGCCGCGCGCTCGCGGAAATAAGACAACGTTCTAAATATCAAACGATCGGGCCCCGAGACACCGAGCCGCTATATTTCCCAGCGCACGGCGCAGAATGCAAGCAAGCCATTCTCGCGGCGAAATCACGTTAGACTCCACGCCGCGGCGAGGGGCTACGTACTCCTCGAGGCGTGAAAGGCTGACGGCTCTATTGGAGACATTTCTCACATTTTTCCACTCTCGCCCTCCCACCCCCTTTATATGATACGCGTTTCTTCTTCTTTTGCTTTTATTGTCGCTGCTTTCGACTTTATGCCGCTGCTGCTGGTTCTTAACGCGCGCGAAGGTGTATTGGAAATAATTTGCATTGTAGCTGGGCGGCTTTGAGGCGGCGCCAGGCGGTTTTTATTGGACTGCGTTATGGAGGAGGTTCGATCGGTTATGTGAGCGTTAAATGTAAGCAATTCGAAGCTGGATGCGGTGTTTTTTTTTATAAGAGTTATTATTATTTTTTTTTTTTTTACTTTTTTTTTTAGTTGTAAATGACGTATGAGTATAGAAATAGTTTCTATATATTTAATTACGTTCTTTATGTTTCTATTTTAATTAACCTATCGAATTTAATTAGTTGTAAATTTAAATTTTTAAAATATAGGAAAAAATGAAAATGTACTTACACGGTCGGAAACTCTTCAGTGAAATTGCTCTATTATACGCCTTAAAAGGAAATCTATTACATAACTACGGAAATAAAATGTACAAGAATAAAAGAATCTTTTTGTAAAGATAGAGCGAGTTCAAAGCCTTCTCCAACATAAATCACGTCTTATTCTTCTCCTAGCCCTTCGATTTTCTACGTAATCCTCTTCTTAGATTATGTAAGTGGTAGCTTTAACATGGTACTAAGCAGACTTACTGCAATTTTTCACGCTGCTCTCTTCCCTTTTACATTAAATCCTCATTCTTCTCACTCAGGTCAATTCAGCATTTCCCTTCGCAAAGTCAAATTTGTTTTCTCGTTAAAAAAAAAGTGAAAAATTTAAGTATAAACCATTCGTAAAGCACGCGATTATAATTTGGCTATTTATTTCTTGTTACAGGTCGTATGGATTCACGTGGGCAGGCAGATGCTTGTCTCAGTGCACAGGCATGTGGTCACGAGGATTCCAAGGTTTTCAGTGTCGAACGACAATCATAAAACCTGGCTGCTTCATATACGCAGTGTTGAGCAGCAAGATCGTGGATACTATATGTGCCAGGTCAATACGAATCCCATGATGAGCCAAGTTGGCTTTCTCGAGGTTGTTGGTAAGTTGATGTTTGATAATAATGAATTTAAAGTTTTTAGAAAATTATTAATCTTTATAATATAACTTGTATATAAAAAAATAACTTTCAAAACGCCGTAAGAATTAATGAAATCAAATTTAACCGTGATCGTCAATACCTTTTGTTTTTTAAATGTATTTTCATTTGATTTTTCTGATTAAAAAGATTAATATGTTTGCAACTACAACAATGAGTGCGTGAGCAATATAGAAAAATAAAGAATAAGTTTTAATATTATTAATAACTTCATCCGTTGTTTTGCTTCACTACCAAAATAGAATTTTGCTGAAAGCTACCATTTTTAGTTATTTTCAAAATATGTTAGATTTGTATATATTTATTTGTTTATCAGATTCAACTCTATTGATTAAAAAATACATAAATTTTGAGTGTACATCCAGTAAGATCAAATGCTTATACAAAATCCGAAGCTATTTATTTCCATAACGAAATAAAATCAATTCTTTTAACCGTCAAAAAAATCCAGCCAAAATATTTCTCAAAACTCCACATTATGGACAACATAAACACACCTCCCTCTGAGCGTAAAAAAATATGAAAAAAATATCGGGAAAAACATTTTTCCGCTCACGCACTCACAAAGTCCTCTCTCCAAAGAGAGTTTTTATTTTTTCCCTAAAAAAATAGTCACATATATGACGCGCGTATACCGATTTCGTTTTGCCGTTAAAAAACAGGGTCGCGCGCGCGCCTGGGTATAGTATATCGAGGCGGCGCGGCGCGAGCTCGCGCTTGCGCGAAATGACGCACTAAAAGTTCACTTTGCAACGAGATAAGCTTGCGTTTCCGGTTGCAGTGCCTCCCAACATATTGGACTCGATGTCTACCTCGAGCACGGTGGCCGTGCGCGAGAACCAGAACGTCACGCTGACCTGCAAGGCCGAGGGCTACCCGATCCCCAAGCTCAAGTGGAAGCGGGAGGATAATCAGGGTATACTAGTCGAACGCCGGACGAAAGGTGAGCCAACGCGTGTGAGATAGTCTCTGGATGTAGTTGAGAAAGATGGCCTGCTTGCTGGCTTCGTTGCAGATTCAATTTTATTGTTACTTTGTAAAGCGAGTCTCAAACGCTTGGCGAAATTATAGTGATTGGGAAGTCTGTTAAGAATGGTGTATCGGATGGGTGCTTCGAGAATTTAAGGTTGTTTACTTTGAGTTTTAAAGTGGTTGGTGAATTAAATAGTAGTTGTAATGTAGTAATATTAATTAAATGAATTTAGAAAGTATTTTTTGTTATTTTTTGGGTAAAAAAAAAATAAAATTTTAGCTGATTTATCAAAATCAGTTTAAAATTATATTTTACGAAAACTTACTGAATTTATTTTATTCAAAATTTTAACGATGCTCGTGTTTTTTTTATTCATAAAATTATAAATAAAAAAGATAAACTAGGAAGTTTTCACAATTTTTTATAAATTATGAGTACGATAAAACTAGATTTATATGTTTTTTTTTTATAAAAAAAATAAGTAAGAAAAACTGAAGCATTGTCCGACACTTTTCGCCCTTTATCTACTTAAACCAATAAGTTTTAGTTTTTTATAATTTCATTTTTATAATAACATAATGGAAATGTCTAGAAAATATCTAAAATATGGCAAAAATCGTTTCATCGATCAAAAGAAATATTTGGATTACTATTACTGTTGGGAACCTGAAAAAAAAATTATAATAATATATAATTATAATTATAATAATAAAAAATTATAGCAGTTTTTTTTTAATATAAATTTATAAAAAAAACTGCTACATATATAGTAACTTTTACTACTTTAAGAAGCAAACAGAATATTAATATCATTTTTCTTGATATCGTCAAGTCCGTCCCCAACTCTCTACAATCCATAACAAACCCTAAATCACAAATTACAATTTATAAATTACAAACAAATCCCCTCAAAAGCAAAACCCGCGCAAAAGTATACAATTAAAATCAGCGCATAAATAGCAATCTCAAAAAAACACGTGTAAAACGCGCAGCCACTCTCCCCGTGGTCGCGGCAATAACTTGCCCTCTCCGCATAAACACGGCCGCGAATCCGATAAACGCGCCCGCTCATCCGTGCACGCGCGCATATACACAGACCCCGGCGCTTTCGCGCCCGGCGAAAAGCGAGAGCATAGGCGAAAGCGAGAAAAGAGAGGAAAAAAAGCACGTGGGTGGCGATATCGCGCCAGCGAGCGCGTATAATTTTCTTAACCGCGTTTACCGGCCCCCGCGGACACACTTTCTCCCTCTCTCGCGCGTATATACATGCTGAGGGCGAGAGCCGATGTAAACGGCAGATTAGCCGGGATTTATTCGCGGGGAAAGCGAGGCAAAGGGTCAAAAGGAGAGATAGAGAGAAGCACAGCGCGGAAGATGGAGTGCGTAAAGGGTTTTGCTCTTGCGCGCTTCTTAAATATTGTAGGGATTAATCAACTCGAGCGCCTTGTGGCTTTCTTTAAAACCGCTGGGCGCGCGCAGGCTAGAGGCAGCTTACGCACGGAAGCGCCTATACACACTGCGAGCAAGCTGTATATGTGGAAGCTTGCGAGCGCCGAGGCTGAGATGAGCTTGCGAGGGGAGCTTATGCGCGTTACGAGCGGATGAGTCGCGGGCTGTGTGAGCGGTAAATGAGAGAGCGAGTGTGACGGATGAAGCGGTTATTGTGCGCAAGGTGAGGATCTTGCGTTCCTGAGTTTGATGAATGGAAGGGGGGGGGGCTGAAGTTTTATTTGTTTTTTGGCGTTGTTATTGTGTAATTTAATTGGTTGATTACGAGAGGTATAGGAAGTTGAATTTACTTTTAGTTTTAGAGAAATCAATATTTGATTTCCTGATCAAGTTTAATTGTATGTACGTGCATCGATTTTATTTATGATGATATCAGTTATTATTTGCTTTTAACAAATTGAATTTACATTTTGTGTACGAAAGATTATATTCAAAAATGTTGTAATATTTTATAATGTTAGATTTATTATTACAAATATATTTTTCTAGTAAACAGCAATATTTCTGATATATTTTTCTTATATCAAATATATGTAAATTTACGTTAAAAGGAAATTCACGAAATTCATATCAAGTCTAGGATGATACTGAAATTTTCAAATTTCAGCGGTCTTACTTTTTTGGTAAGCTGTTTATCCCGAAGACTTTATGAATAAAGAAATTTGCTACAAGTCTGCATCAACGAATTTCAAGAATAGCATAGCTCTTAAATAAAAAAGTATTTGTAATAATAGATTGAATCGCTGCTGCGATAAAATGAAATGCCTCACTAAAAATAAATGTCGGAGTAATATAAGTCTACTTTAATAAGTTTTATTAAACTCAGAAACGTAACGATATTTTTGCAGATTTCATATCGAAATTCAATAACTTCTATCCCGTCCCTATTGACCCAGCAGATTAAAAAATTCAACAACAGTATTTAATACCGAGAAAATCGCGCGTACAGCTTCCCTCTCGTAACAATACGTCTCGAGCCATTCCTAAAAGTCGAAAAAAAAACGATCACCGACTGCCCGTATATACTTAATATAAAATGAAATCACATCTCTGAAATAAAGCCTGAAAAAAGGAGAAAAAAACCGTAATATAGCACGTAGTCGACCGGCAGCCGAGGCAATATAAGTGATATTTCAAGAGGGAAAGGGGATCGCGCGGGCGGGGCGCGATCGTGTGAAGATCAAAAAAGGAAGCGCGAAGAAGGTGCGGCGACGGAGATAGCGCGCGCGGCCGGGTTATATGCGCGGGAGAGCGGAAAAAAGCGAAAAATTATGCGCGCACACGTCGTCGTCGAGAGGAAGGTACGGGGGAATTATGCGAGTGAGGAATAAGTTATGCAAAGAGTTCCGTCCTTCTTTTTTTGCCGAGGGAGGCGTACGTTGAGGCGGCGCTAATTAAAAAATAGAATCGCCCGGGCCGACGATCAATTTTGCGGCCCGGCAGTTGATGAATGAGTATGATAATGGTTGTCGTTGCGGGGCGTCGAAGACGCTGGTTGTTATGTGTGCGCCGAGTAACGAGGCTGTCTGGTGTGACGTTGGTGTATGGACGATGAATTTTTGAGCTGCGGTTTTTTTGGGCTTGATGCGAGGGAACGTGTTTTTGTTTATAAGTTTTTGAATGTTTTTAGGTGTACTCTGTTGAATTATTTTAGTAAATATAATGTACAT
>JAPYZA010003536.1:0-32651 GCA_030522685.1 Eupelmus azureus | reverse complement strand
TAGCTTTTTAATTTTTATCTTAGTCAGTATAATCGTCTGATGAAATAATCATATATTCTTTCAATAAAAGAAAAGTTTTTCAATTCCTAACTTTAAAATAGCTCTCATACCTACGCGTGTATTAATCGAAGCCTCTCGCATCGTTCGCACTGGCAATCGGCCATGAGCGTACCGTTCCCTACAAGCGATTCTCTCTCGCTCGCTCACGATCTTTACGAGCAGCTCGATTTTATCAGAGCGCGCCTCTCCGGACCGAATTTACTACACTCGGGGCTGCAGATAAACGCCAGAGCAAAGTGTATTCCGCTCGGCTGCTTGCAGGAGGGATGATGCTGATCGCGCAGCTTCCAAGGGCCAGGCGCGCTCTAGCTGGCCTATAAGCGCTTTTGGCCAAGGCGCGTAGCCGCCTCTGAAATTAGTCGGACCTTTAAAAATCACAAAAACATCTGATAATCTTGAGGCTCCTTTTACCTTTCTTAGTCATTAAAAACGCTATAGAAAAAGGTTATTGTGTGCTCGCATGCCTGCACTGGCCGAAATTCAATTAACGATCAATTTAATAGATGCACCGCAAATGGCTACAGCCTTCGTGTTAGAGAAAAAGGAGGATTTCAATACTGTACGTTTTTTTTTTATTTTTATCAATACTACATAATATTACAGAGTGGGAGGAATGCGTTTAAAGAGTTATCGCATATAAACAAATATTTTTTGCCGCATGTTATTCAGCTTTAGATTTCTCTTGCTATTGTGATCGAGGGTAATGCAAAAATTCACTTTAATCTCGTTGCAACGGTTCTAAATTGCTCACACAATTTATTTCACTAAAATACAAAATAATAGAAACGATTGAATTTTTTTTTTTTTTTTTTTTTAGATTTTGAGTTCAAATCTAATTACAATTTATTACAGGCTTTTTCATTTTCATCAAAAGGATTGTAGGTATTTGAGCATCGCAGCGGTTCACTCCGCTAAATTCAACATGCCGTGCATATTCATCCGAGATATCACTTAAAAATTATACCCAGTGACTTTCATATGCGCTTAAAGTAAAAAAAGGTATAAACTTCATTTACTCGCTTACTTGTATATACCTGATTCTTAAATCCATTTAATACCTTGTCAGGTACTGGTACTTGATTACTTGTTTACTTACAGGTACAGGACTATTTAATACAGTAACCAATATTTTGTTTGTGGACCCAGTACAGTTAAAAGATTTTAAAAATCGTGTGTAGAGTATTTTTTTCGTCTAATGTATGACCCATAGAAGAAGAAAAACAAGGCGAACCTCAAAATTTTTTTCTCCAAGTTTTTGGAACCGCTAAAGGGATTTTTTTTGTGGATTTGCTCATATATATATATTGTGTCTAATGCAAATATTTAACTTTTAGACCTGATGAAGATGGCAAAGTAGCCGTCGAATCGTCGTCTAATGAATCTGATTGACTCGTAAAAGCAACTGTTTTTTTAATTACAATCTTACTAAATTAACGAGTGCTTTGAAATTATAATAATCTGTCCTCGTCTAATTTTAGTTTTAGAAGAACGGCATTCGCGTAACGAAAGATAAGCAGACAACAATGAAAGGAAATAGATTTCTCCGACTTTTTTTATTTTATAACAGTCATAACAGCTAGAACATTAGTATAATAATGACAAAACATTTAAATAATAAAAGAACATGAAATGTTGTACTGCAATTAAGAACATAAACATAAATATCTTGTGATTATTCAGCAGGTTCAGGCTTTGTAGATATTTGCAAGAACACGTTTATAGAGTGAGCGCAGACACTTGATCGTAGATGCCGACTGGTCTATGTACTCCTATATATCTCCTGTAGTAGTGTCAACGCACTGTTCCATAAATCGACACATCTAGATGTTTGGTTAGCATCACTTGAATTATCTCTATCGATCATTCTATATTTACCAATAATGTATGTATACATAACAAATAATTGTGGAAATTGAAATGAAAAATCTTTCAATTATTTAACGTTATTATTTAATTATATTTCTTATAATATAGCATTAGCCATTAACTAACCTACAAAAATGATTCTGTAAAACTATGTATTAAATAAACTAAAAAGATCGAAACTAAAGCGTTTTAAAAGAAGTTACGTGTTTAACTGCAGCCCTCCAATCGAGATAATTCAGCTATTGCAGCGGCAGTTCATCGAGACGTTAACCTGGCATGACCGAAGCGCTCAGCACGAGTCCATTCATTAAATATACCAACGCTTGTCACCGCAACAACAGTAGCAGCAGCTATCGACCTTTCTCGCCACATGAGCACTTCAGCCGCACGCAAACAGCATATATACGAATCGCCTCGTGGCCCATCCTCACGCATAAAAATTACATGTCAAAATGCTCGTACATTAACCAATACGGTAAGTCACGCGGAAAAAATCGCATCTACCCACATAAATCAGAGCCAATAGCGCGTCCGGTGCAAGCTAACATCGAAAGCTTAAATCAAAGCCGACACAGGCGAGCACAACTACGACTCGACTATAGTATATATACCGGCACACAACAACGAGAGAGATCGGGAGGGGGGGGGGGGGGGGGAAGCAGGCGGCAGATGTTACAGTTAAATCAACTACTATCGGTGTGTCTTTGAGCTCGCATTTGCTAGGAAAACGGCATCGTTCGGTCGTATGTCAAAACAGCTGTGCTTAATTAAATGCATGCACAAGAGCGCCGACAGTCGCGGCAGATCGAAATTGCGCGAATGCAAGAAATGTTCTTCGTAATTGCCGATAATCATCGACGCTGTGCACGTGGTTAAATATCTTCGTTAGTTTGGAGTTGCTGCTAGCTGCAGCTCGGCGGCAATCGACAGAATCTGTGTGCTTGCATGCGATTAGTTAAGAAAAAATCTGTACAAATAAAATCGAGTGTTTGTGCGTGAGAATTTTTGAGCTGGTTCACGTTATGTTTTAGTATTGTATTACAGGCATATTTCTAGGTGCCTGAGAACGCGACAAAGATAAAGAGCATTCTCGGTTCAGTATTATCCTTCGCTCGTAGCCGTAGCTGCAATAAAGCTCGTCTCTCGGAGCTCGAGTTTACGTCCCTCACATTATAGCCGTGGCGCCTCAACACCAGTGCACTCGCGATATAATGAGTTCGCGTTTGGCAGGGGTGCCGCCTCCTCCCCCCCCCTCCCCCCCCCCTCTCTCTCTCTCTCTCTCTCTCTCCCTCTGTATATGCGTTATGCGATTCGCTTTCTCAAAGGAGTCAGCCCTCTCTACCTTTGTGAGAGCGATATGCGCGCATGCCGAAGATGGACGTGCGACGCAATAATGATGTTGAGAACGTAGATGGAGAACTGCTGCCGTAACGTTAATCGGGCTCCTTTATAAGAAAAATTTTGAGAAAATCATTTTAAACTGTATAATTATTTGAATGATCCTTTCACTTATTTCTTTAAAAATAAATTTAAATTTAGAAAGCAAATAAGTTATTACCAAAATTAAGTTCTATTTGCAAATTAGTAAATATGTATTAAAGAATATCTTTTTACCCTCGATCACTTCAGCGCTAACGCTAAAATTATGTATATTTCAAAATGTAAAAGCGTAAAACACAATCCTTTTTTGGACAAACTAGTTTAATACTCCTTTTACAACATTTCATGTACAGAATCTTTTAATATGTTTTTCAGTCTTTTTAAATGATATAAAGAAAGATCTTACATCTATATCTAAGAAATTCCAAAATCTTCTCAAACTAAAAGTCGTACATAATAATGTTGGACCTTTTTAAAATTGTTTTTATGAAAAGATATGGAGCTAAACTTTAAAAAAAGAATAACCTTATTATTCAAGTGGTAAACTCGATACAATGTAAGAATTTTCACTTTGTAATTGAAATACATCAAATTCTTGATTGACCAGTTAAAGATATAGTAGTTATAAGTACAACAATATATAAATAATTATAATTATAATATAATCAATATAATCCCACTCTCTATGTCTCTCTCTCTCTCTCTCTCTCTCTCTCTCTCTCTCTCTCTCATTCTCTCTCTCTCTCTCTACCCCCCCCCCTCTCTCTTACTCCCTCTCTCGTCCAGAAATATTCAATTTTTTGTACGGAACATAAAATTTAGTGCAAGCCTTAAAAAGTTTTGAAAAGTTATATCTTGCACAAACTATTACCACGCACGCGCGTGCAAAAAAACGTAAACGTCCGGCCATAAAGCGCATTTCTGGAAGTTGTCGTAACTGCATTAGCGCATTATCATCGTGCTCCGAGATTGTCCCCTCTAAATTACTTTGGTTATCGCTGAATTGCAGACCGTGCCACCGCCAATAACAAATGTTTGCGAGCTATATACGCAAACGTGTGCATCGAAGAATTAGTACAATTTGCTTGAAAGAGAGAGAGAAGGAGAGAGAGCGAGAGTCGATTGGTGTACATATATATACATACACATATTAAGGGAGATACCCCGCACTCTACCTGCTCCGCTCGCCAATCCCCCGTTCTTTTTGCAAATATAACTTTTTGGAGATTATATCGGTGAACTGATAAATTTGTTACTAAATTTAAAGTTACAATAAATGTACTACTTGTTACAACGAGCGGTGCGAATTGGGGGTGGAGCCCCACTAGTGTATATATATGCGTGTGTGTGTGCGTATAATATCGCACTAATTGTTGCAATCAACTCAAAAAACTTTTAGTGATCCAGTGTGGATTCAACTATTATCAAAAAAAGCGGATGTGTGTGTCGAAATATGCTTGGAACATAAATGCTACTTATATAAATAGACATATGCGAGACATTTTGACAAAAAACTAAATTATTTTATATTTATGTATTCCAATATTTAGAATCTTTTTACAAATGTAATAAGGTATTAAAATCTCAAATGTTTATTAAAAAAGAGCAGATCAAATTTCTAATTTGTCGCAATAATTTTAATGATATTTAAAAAACTATTCCTAATAGTTCTCTCAAAAACAGAAGAAAGTCTTCCACCAACAAAATATCACCTAGGGTCAAATAAAGTATTCAAACTAAAAGTTCGAAGCAGAAGACTCGCATGTCGCGAAAACTTTTTCATACTGCAGGTAACTTTGTTTTGTATAATTCATTAAAAGTCCAGAAATTGTAGTGGAAACGAGCGTGGCTGTACGGTATGTAGTAAGACGAAAACGAGGTCGCGTTCCTAATTTGCTAATTAAAACAATTGTCGGCGACCACGGACTAAACCAAGCGAAATAAATTAACGGTCCCTCGGCTCAGAGGTATTTTTCGCGTTCTCGCGAAATTACGACCACACTGTAAAGATAGGATTGGTGTTTTCCTCCTGTAGCGACGTGACCGGGAGATTTAGGCGGAGAAAGCTGATCAAAGCATTAGAATAATTGAAAATCCATTAATCTCCGCCTCTCTCAAACCTTTTGAATGGTATATACTAGCGTTTAAAGCAGGGAAAATTTATGCTCATATACCGTTTGATACTCCATGACATTTATCCAGTTTTAGGATTTGCCTGAGATATTGTGATGAAAGTCAGAACTTGTTTATAGTTTATAATTTTCTTATATTTGTATATACTTCAAAGTAATGTAAATTTACGTTCAATCAACAATGTTGACATGACATTAAAAAGTAACTTTGAATCAGTACTTCAGGGTTATTATAAAAGAATCGTATTAAGTCTCATCGTACGAAAATTAGATTAAACAATACGGCTCAAAGTTCTTTGCGCCAGAGTATCAAACAAGGGTGACTTGAAGGGGGAAAGACTTTTTTAACTCCGAGGATTTCTATCAGCGGCCAAAGCGAATTTAAGCTTTCTAATTCACCAAGCAGAGAGAAGTCGTGACTTGTGACACCAAGCATAAAGACTTAAAACAAGAACTCTCTAGCAGAAGATTCAAAGGTAAAAAAGGCTGAATTTTAAGAAAAACTGCATTCTATTCAAGCTCGAATTAAAAATATACCTTCATTTTCAGTTTTTATAAGCTAAATTTAAAATTACCTATAATATTATGAGCTATACTCCTATAAGTATGCTAATATTACTCTTCGTACTTATAATTTCTCAGTAAGATTTAAGCTGACTCGATGAATGAAATTGAATTTTCCAAACGGATTTAGTCTCAGTATCTACGTCATTCTCGCGTGAATACACCGATTTCTAAAATTTAAAAAATTTGTAATTTATCAACATGAAAATATTAATTTTTTAAGTAAATGTTAATAATTTTACCTTATATTTTAAAGTTTTTTACAACATTTTTGCATTTAATTTTAAAACCCTATCCGCTATGTCAATTGGCCCAATTTTCCGGTCAATAACTTATCCGTGGTGAATTCCCGCAAAGGCAGCTATTCGAGGACTTTATTATAGCCCAGCAGTGCTGCGAGCTTGGCTAGCTGGATGGCTCTTATACACTCGCAAACGTAAAGCACAACGACAGCAGATACTATGCAAAAACGGTCAGCGTCCGTGCGAACGGAGCACTTAGCTGTGCTCTTTGATACTCCTTGAGCTAAGCAAATTTAACAGCACAGCAATTTCAGCTATGAATTTTAATTAAAAAAGATGCTGAGAGTTTGAATCAAAGAATGTTAGATCTGTCTAAAATGTAGAAAATCGACTAATTTTGAATCTCGCCAAGTTAATTGCAGTCACTTGCTTGCGAGTTTGCAAGCTCGTAAGTCAAGGAAGACTGCAATAAATTTACGAGATCGCGCTAGAGGATTCTTCGCGGAAAGTGCAGCACGACTTCTCTGCGTTGTTTCTCGTATCTCTTAGCCTGCGTCCCTCCGCGGCCAGTCGACGTGAGAGATTCGAAGTGCGAGGATCGTTGAGACACACTACTGAATTTTACGGGTTTCGAAGAAAACTTTGGTATTACTTCTATATTATTCGAGATGATTCATCATTCTTCAAAGTATTGTTATTTTTTGCATAAACGCATTCTTTTCTCTCCTAAGAAGATAGTCGATAATCTAGGACACGAGGCGAGAGAGGATAGACGTTCTTTCGTGGTTGTTTCTGTTGCTAAAAGGCTTGCATATTATTATTTTAATGTTATGGACGGTTCCATAGATTTAAAATGATTTTTAATGAATTAGATTATTTGAAAACTTCATGAAGTTTACAAATAAAAAGCTTTTATTATTATTTTATTTTTATTTCATTAAAACAAAAATTGTTATTCTAAATTTGATTGAACTAATTTCAAATAGATTGTTATTTCGTTCGGTGCGAGATATAAGTTAGATAAACATTTTTTATTAAAATATGCACTGCATAAACTGACAAATATTACTAAAGTAATATAATAATTGTACAAAGTTTATAACTATCAAAGTTTCTTACAAGTAAATTCACTTGTGTAAATAAACTCTTGAGATTTTAATTAAAAATTAGTAATTTTTTTACAGAGCTTATTCATGATTTCAATTAAATTATAAATCGCAAAAGTTCATTCGATTTTTTATTCTTACACAATCATTCTTGTTTCAGGCTCTCTCAAGTAGGAAATTGCTCGCTACTCCGAGGAGAATTAAAAATTGCGCGGCAGACTGCACGTAGGATTAAACGAAGATCGCTCTGCGAGAAGAAAAACTTGCGCGAACTCTGTCTCGCGTTCTTCAAATTCAAAGCTCGCAGGAACAAGAAAGTAGAAGACGAAGAAGTAAAGAAAGAATATCCCTTGGTCTCAGTTTTAAAAAAGAGGAATATTCAATCGCAACTCGGCCCTTTCTCTCTCGTATCACCCTCGGGCTCTCTTGAATATTAAATCCTTAACGAAGCTATTTCGCACAGCCTTACGTGCGTGTGATTTTATCTCGAACGATTTCCATCAGCTCGCAGATATTCCACCTTTACCCGTATTTAATATTCAGGGCTCATTAAGTACGGCTGCTTTTATTTTTTACCTTTTTCTCATTCATCCGGAGGACTTTCAACAATTTAATTCTCTGGCTCAGCAAAGATTCCGATGAAACGAAGCGTCGAAAGGACAAAAATTAAATAGTTGTATAGAACTGGTATAATGTTAGGAACTTATCGCGAATGTATTGGTTTAATACCGTCCCGATATCGATACTGCTACTCCTCTCGTGATTACAGTTCGTTTTTAAGATCGGCTTTTGAGACACTTTGAATAAAATCCTTTTTAAGAGACGATATTATAAAATCAACATCGCAGATAGGCATTGACATTCGAAGTTATCTTTTTTTATGATATATAAATGGAAAATAGTTGGGATTTATTTTCGATTTTTCTACTAAAATAATTTTTTTTTAATTACATAATACTATAATACGTAATAAAATAATCTGAATGTTTAGGAGCAAATGCTAGCTAGAAAAACAGCAGCTACTCGACCCAATTTAAATAAATTTCATAGCTCGAAATTTTTTAACAAACCGCGCTCTAATTAAACACGTTTCAAGTGCTAAGCGCAATTTAAATGCAAACAAACGGGTCGCGTAATTTTATAAAGTTAATTTTAAAAATTTTTCGATGTACAGTTCATTACCAAGATTGCAGGTTGAGGTATATCAATACCGAATTGTTTAATTTTTTAGTGGTTAATAAAAAAATATCCTCTGAATTACGCGCATTTAAAGATTTCACTGAACAAGTAAGATAATTTACGAGGAGTACGTAAAAACGAAGTGGAATAATATACCAGAATATGAGAAGCCTCCGTCAAGTCCTATTGTACTTCGACGATTTACATTTGATGTCTTGCAATGGTATAGTGTAATTCATCACCAGGCCGATTTGCTTTTGTAACCAAGGCCAGATTTTTGTTATACTCTCAGAAATAGCTAGGAAGCTAATCAAAGATTCTACTATATTTGCATACTAGTTTCCAAGTGACATCTATAAAAATTGTATGTAAAGGGCAGAAAAAACGAGTTGCTTTTGCAAGAACCGTAAAAAAGTAAAAAGCTTAGATATATGATGCCTGATCAATTCCAAAAGTCCCGAATATTGGAATGTCACTTTTTTAGAGGAAGCAATGCGAAAGAAGAAAGAAAAGTTGTGATTCGTGGACGGACACAAGCCACAGAGATACAAATTACGGAGGGCCCAAGAGCGAGTGAGTTTGTTTGGCCTTTGCTTCAGTGCACCAGGAATATAGGATGGCATCGGTCTTGTCAAGCACTGCGCCTAAACTTCTGGGACACTTATAATTGGTTTCTCGCAAGCGAGCGACTCTCCAAGCAGCCGTCCCTTCGCGCGCAAGTCCGATGTATATTCGCTCGACCCTAATCCCGTTTATTCCGAGTTGCTCCACTCGAAGATTTGATCAAAGCTTCGCAAATTTTAAACGTTAATTAGTACGGCGAAAACTTTTTTAGCTGCGTGAATAAACACTTATTTACTTCTGGAAAGGTTTCAGTCGAACAGGTTGTTTACTTCGTAATTAGCGCAACGGCTTGGAATGCATTAGCAAGCACCGTTGTGTGAAAATGCTTATAAGTTATAAAATTTTAAAAAAGACTAAGCATTACAGTATTGTTTTAGCAGCTGTACGGTTCTCAACTTTGCTGCATATGCTACTTTTGTGTTTCTATGTACAATCAATTTGATGCATTGATTTTGATTTCAACAAAATGATAAAAAATTCATAATCAAAGTCAGCGTTGTGTAAGGACTTGCATTAAATTAATGAGATTTTTTAGTTTTTCTGAAGTTGCTTAAGTTAGACATTTCTGTAATTTACATAAATTCCTTACTCTTTTTAGTTACATAAAGTTATGGGAAAATCATATAAAAAATAACGTTATTTTTAAGTACATTTTACATTATTTGAAAAAATCTGTGTGGTTACGTGATGAGAGTGGAGGGGGAAAAATGTCTCCTCTCGTCGTTCACAGCGAAAGATAATCTCTCTTCCTCACAAGTACCTGCCTCGCATGATTCTATCAAGGGCTACTCCTTATATGCAGGAATACGTCGAATCCAGAGAACTAAAGCAGACGCACGCAGTTGCCGCGTACCGCCCAGAACATGTTAGCTGCTCCTTAACAAGCTCACGTAAATCTATTGCAAATGACAACTTGCGAGCACAAGATCGAAGCGATTCACCTATACTTGAAGTTACAGTTCAAATTATCAAGTATCTGGTAGCTAAAAGGTTGTTATGTGTGATGTAACAGATTTTGTTTTTAATATGCACAAACTAAAAAATGAAACAGCTGGCGATGGATTTGGCATTGGCGAGTAAAATGTACAACAAAAGTATGCATAGCTTGAAGTTAGCAATAGCCAAGGGTGCAGAGGTAGGTCTCTGTTGACCATTTTATTGTACCCCCTTCAAGGAGAATAAGAAGGCCCGGAGCGGCATCCTCCCCCTCAGTCCGAGTGATAAAGCGGATAAGTTCGCTATACGCTTAGTAATAGTATTTTTACTGCATACAGAATTTTCATTCTATATGTATTTTATTAATAAATATCTAAAGTTAAATATTTATTTCACATAACCTAATACAGAATGCTTAATAATTAGTTGTAAATCCATAAATTAAGAAAATATTATTGCCGAGATAACATTTGAAATTTAATAATTACATTATCTAGGCTTGTTAATTTAATCTTAAATGTTGTTTTAATATTGAATAAATAAATATGTATTACTTTAAAATTCATTTTTTTTACTTTACCACTTTTGGCCCCGGTTTTTCAGCGAATGGGATATGTACCGGGCACTCCTACCACCTCTGTCGCGCATAATTAGTCGCACGCGTGCACATGCAATGCTAATTAACGCACGTCCTCGCTATTAACCGATAGGATACCTGAGCATCTAGTAACGTTTGACCTGTACTTATATCAGATTTCTCTATCTCATCTGGTTCATTAAACATTGAGTTTCTCTATTTCCCCCCCCCCCCCCTCTCTCTCTCTCTCGCTTTCTTTAACTTTTCAGATAATTGGTAGTTGATATGCTTACTGTACGTTACGTTAATTGTTGATACAATTTAAATGATATTTGACTGCGGAATGACATGGGAGCCTCATGTTAATCATGTGGCTAAAAAATTCAATAGGATTCTTTTCAGTCTAAGATTCTTCCATAGTTACACCACCGAGGCCCTACGTAAAAAGCTGGCTGTGGCCCTACTGTTCCCTCATCTAAATGATTGCTCGATAGTATACCTTGACGCAACGCTGGAATTGAGAAGTAGGCTGCAGGTCCTACACAACACGTGCGCTCGTTACATATATAGTGCTAGAAGGGATGAGCGCACTTCCAGTTCAGACGGGAACTGGGCTGACTCAAAATTGATATCCGAAGAGACTATTTTCTTTTGATACATATGTACAAAATTATTAGAATAGGCAAGCCCAGTTATTTAACTGAACTTTTCACTAGGCATGGACCTAGAGATCCTGCGCGGGGAGATGTTAGAAAGCTCCGTCTTCTACATGATAACACAACCTCTGGTAACAAATGCTTTAGAATTCATGGTACAAACATGCGAAACTCTATCCCGTCCTCTATTTGTAATCTTCCATCTCTACATCGGTTCAAGCGAGCAGTGAGGGCATTTTTCCTGAATCAAGACTAACCCTAACAGTTTTTTGTGTAGTGTAGTCTGATAATAATTTATTATAGTGTCTGTTTCCCCGTCCTAATTTATTTTATATATCAAGCGAGTATAACTGTATTTAAGTATGACTGGTTGGTGTCCGAATTGGCACTTTCTTGCCATTTATTTTCAATGGGCACTCTCTTGCCTTTGCTCCTGAATTGACTCTTTATTACGCTGACCCGACGATATTATTATGTAACTGTAAAGGGTGCAATTTTCATGAGGTCTCAAGCACAAACAAGCACGTTACAAACTTGCGTGAGACGAGAACATGCATTTTCCGAATTACAACTATGTGCACACTGTGCCTGACAGTTGCTCTCTCTTTCTCTCTCACCTTCTCTCTCTCTCCCTCTCGTTCGTTCGCTCTTTCTCTCTACAATCCTACATACGAAAATTCCGAGGATCCGCGGACCTTCCTCGAGAGTATTTAAGCGCGCTCGCGTTCCGATGACGTATGTACATAGAATCTCGTCGCCGTCGGTCCCGCAGCCTGAAATTTAGTGAATTGAATTAATTCGCGTATTCAATTAGTACGAATTTCTCGCGTAGCAGTTGTGTTTTTAGAACATTTTTGGAAATTGTTCTGAAATGAAATACTCGACATTTCTTGGTACTCTAATTCAAACTGCACTTATATTCGAATTTTCGGGAATAAAAGGGTAATTTACAAGTTAATTTGCTAAATCCTTCAGAAATAAAAGCTCTTTGTGATAACTTCTTCTAATGAAACTAACGCCTACAGATCAGCAAATTTAATAAAATTATTTAAAGAATCAAATATTTTACTTCATTCTTTACTTTATACATTAACTTCATACGTTAAATTTTATATCAATTTCTCAATTACTTGATATAATCACAATTACATAAACAGTACTCCAAGTATCAAAATAATTTTAATATATTAAGTTTTTGCCTAGCGGGCCAAAAGTACCACTTTTTCTCAAAGCGCCCGATCGCAAATGTTGTAATTTCGGTTTCGTCAAGTAAAAAAATAGTATACGCACCACGGGAGAAAACAAAGAATGTGTCAGATCGCCTCATCTCGCCTTTGGCTCGAGTGACAATTTCAATGCGATCTGGGACATTCTGTACTTTTGCTCTCTGGAGGCACAACATACTATTTTTATGAAATTGTTGATAATATGTAAATATGTATGTATATATATTATCATATCAACAATAATTTCATAAAAATATACATACATATACATGCATATATATACTTGTGCGTGCGCGCGCGCGCGTGTGTGTGTGTGTGTGTGTGTGTGTGTGTGTGCGTGTGTTCGTGTGTGTGTACACACAAGTATATATATAATACTTTTTTTATTTATTCTAAATATTTTTCGTAAAAATAAAAATAACTTCTTTACTATTTTAATATTTGAAATATGATATAGTGAACATTTTCAAATACCCCGCACAAAAAATTTACCATTGGCAAAAAAATCGTATATACATTGGGTATCGATTGCCGAACTATTTTCATGTTAGTCGAATATAATGTAACATTTTGCTAATATATCGCTCGAGCTTTTATACAGTTTCACATTTACAATATAAAAAAGCAAAATTTATTTTTTTTACTATTTTCTCAGTATTGAATATTTATAATGATAGAAAATAATTACACTGATAATATGGAATTAACCGAATCATATAGAATAAAGGTTTTTTCACAAATAATATTTATATTGAAGTTTACTGTTTCGAAGAATTTGAATTTTATAATGAATTAAATGATGAAATTCATGAATAAGCCACAATTAAAGACTAATATAAGAATATTTTCTCATTATAGAAAAATGAATTAGGTAAAAAATCCTTAGAATGTACCTAATTAAATTTGATAACATAAATTGAAGTTCTAATTCTTGCTATATGATGAATACTACTTATTACACTTGAGAATATATTCTCGTAAAATGTAAGGGTTTGAAAGTCAATGTAATAGACTCGAAGATGCTTTAAATAGTTACCCGTTAAGTGAGAAGAAGCATGATAAAAGCATAGCTAACGTCAACTCGGGCTACGCCAATTTTGGTGTTTTTCTCTTTAATTAATTCTTACAATTTGCGAGGATAGAAGAAGAAAATTTTCAATTAACTTTCCTCTGGCAAAATAAATTTGGTAATTGGAAACTCCCGAGGAAACGACGTTTAGAGAATTTGAAGTGTTTAAATTACCAATCTTCAAGAAAAGTGAAAATCACGATACAATGAACCTAAATGATGCTTCAAATGTTACATTGTAGTAAATTGTGATGATAGCTTAACTGACTAACTACATTCAATCAATTTCTCTTATTTAAGTGACTTGCTAGAAAATTCTTTTTCACTGAGCATAGAAATCGTGATTATTGAACATAACATTAAAAGCTTTCTTTCTAAATTAATAACCTCATTCTAGAAATTTGCAAGAAAGTATTAACAAGGATTCATAATTTATTAGAAATTCGAATAAATTCTTTTGTGCTCAATTATATATGTCAAACTCGCGCTTTTTTGGCTCCAAATGTGTTACGTGACTAGAATTTTTTAGACAATCAAGTAGCTACATGATGAAAATTTTGTAGCACTTTTTGATCTCATATTGATTCTAAAAATTAATCATCAATGATGAACGACAATGTTAATTGTAAATTCGATTTTATACATAAAAATTTGACTTGTTAGAACTATCTACGTAATATACTTTATGAAATGAAAATCAATAACTTTGTATTATTAAATGTATAATGAATTATGTGTGTGATTAATCGAAATCATGATATGGGGCAGTAAACATGTATTATTTTAGTATTTTATTACAAAGATTATGAGCAATTTATAAATAATACAATTTGCAGATTATTATACTAAACTATCGTTGGTTATATAACATGCTAATTTATTGGCAAATACCTTTCACGGTATACTATACTTAATTAATCTCATTTGAATAGCATGCTCGCAATTATCATTCAACACAGAATCAATAATTAAAATATTGAATGATAATTAAAATTTTTGTTATCTAGTAATTCTTTTTATATCTATATACATATATTTACTTGCAAGTATACTTAAAAATCTTAAAGTTAATTTAGAAAAGTATGAAAATTAAATAACTTACTTTATAATTTAATTCTATGTGCACTTTGTGCTTTATCATAACCAATGGTAATTTTTAAATAGCACAAAGGTTTTCAAAAAGATTGTAGGCAAAGTAATAAACAAATTAGCTATTCTTCAACGGAAGTATTTAGAGTTTCCTACATAAAGACTGATTAAATTAAAAATTTAAAAATTGTATACTCGACAAAATTAATTTTTAGACCTTATTATAAATTCTCTACCGCTCATAAGAATGTGTTGATATAAACAATAATGAATTTATTAGATCTTACTACATCAACTTCTCTTTTCAAGGCTGTACAAAAGACAAACATAAATAGTAATACAAACTGTCAGCTTTACAATAAATATAAAAACAGTTTATGTCAAAAATAATTTTAATTCGTTCATCACCTAAAAAACTGTCAAATATAATGAATGCAATGACATAACATTATTGAAAACAGTCATTGCATACAGTAGTTGGTAAAATCAACTTAATTTTCAATGTGGTATAATTCAAAATTATAATTAATTGTTTTAAAATAAACTTCCTTTTTTTATTTGCTGAAATTTACATACCTTGAAATTTATGGAAAGTTATTCTGTCCATAATAACTGGTCATTAGAAATTTTCGTCAAAAGACTTTCTTCTCAAAATTGCTACTTTCATCCGGAAGATCGAGAAAGAAATGAGAGATAAAAATTCTGGGAGCCTTCAAGCCGAAAATTTGCGGATATCTGTACATCGACACTAATGTTTTCCTCATCGCGCTCAAATCTTTGTTTTAGAGTCTGCGATCTCATCATCGTGTCTGCTAGACTCATACACGTACGATCGCATGTGCACATGTATCGCCGTTTCTCTTCGCAGCGATATGAAAGAGAGCGCACGCTGAAAAGAAGAAAGAGAGAGAGAGAGAGAGAGAGAGAGAGAGAGAGAGAGAGAGAGAAAGATTTGTTGGCTATATGTGACGAAGACAAAAGACCTTTCATCGTAGATATCTCCCTGAGGGGTCCGCTATTCTGACCCACTTTTACCGCCAGTGTTAGGAATTTCATCCTGCAGCGCAGAAGACTTTTGCAGCTGACAACGGACGACCTTTCCAAGTAAAGACACGAAAGATGATTATGTGGGAACATGTAGCGCGCTCTATCCATTAAGAAATTTGGATTCGAAGGTCGATGCAGCGCTTTTTCCAATTAAACACCTTTCCCAATTTTAAAAGGGAGAAAGACCGAGTGGAGGGGGGGGGGGAGAGACAGGATTTAAAAACTTGAATTCATCAACGAATTTTGATAATATCGAGGATTATATGATGGTAATTTTATGACGATTTATTTCATTGATTTTGATCATTTGAAACATTAAAATCGACCTAATTTAACTTAACTTGTACTATTTTTTCATTGTAAATTGATGCTTAAATTTTGTTTTCTCTAAAAATTTCACCAAACTTCCCCTTTATGGGATCAAAATCGAAGCACAGCTTTCTCGTATTATTCCTATGCAACACTCAGGCTTTATGTGCGTTTCCTTATATCATTAAGAGTATGAAGCAACTACTGCAAAAATGATTATAGAATTGCTAGGCGCTTAAGTGGACACACCTAGTGTCGTAAAGTAGAGTAACGCACGTAATACACGAGTTGCACGTTACTCCTACGACGAAAAGGGTAAAAAAGGATAGAGAAAGCGACGCATATTCAGCGGTAGAGAGAACGCTTGCCCATGATTTATGCCGGGAATCCGTGTGGTCCTACCGGAGGTTCTACTCTGCGTCCGCACAAAAACGAACATCGCATATCCGCAGGGCTCCCTCTCTCCCTCTTTCATCCGCTACGCCGCTGCCACTGCCGCTGGTTCACCCTTTATACATTGTCCACCCCCACCCTGCCTGCTCTCGCGTATTCTTTCTTTTCATTAACGCTGCTGTAACTTTCCTGTGCCTCTCCTTTGTCCTTTTCATTCGTACTTTTTGCCCTCCTTTCCTCTCTACCTCGATGCTACCTTCCTTTTTGCGCATCCTGCGTACGCGCATAGTTCTATAGTTCCCCGAATGAATGAGTGAAAATTTTGATATTTATACGAGTCTGCCTGATGGTGGTGAAAAGCGAGAAAGAAAAAAATTATCAAACATAGAGGATTTAGATTTGTTGTTAGAAAGTTGTGAGATAGTCATTTTCGTGGATTAATGACTTCTTGTTAAGACCTGAAATTATTCTTCACTGATTTGGAGTCAATTTTTTGCACCTGCAAATT
Source organism: Eupelmus azureus (assembly GCA_030522685.1). NCBI lineage: Eukaryota > Metazoa > Arthropoda > Insecta > Hymenoptera > Eupelmidae > Eupelmus > Eupelmus azureus. Next base: position 15,688 of record JAPYZA010003536.1, on the reverse strand, counting down.
GAGCAATCGCATAAAAATAGACTTTTGGTAAAAAGTATGAATGTTCAGATAATGACCAAAATTTATATGTATATGTATACAAGATGATTACGCCCGAACTATTCCGTGACAACCATACGAGTAACACACGTTTTAAGCGCTTGCTTATAGATAAATTATATATGTATAATAGAAGCTAAGAGGGTTATCAGCTCCCAGAAAAAGAGAATAGCCAGCCGAGAAGAAATGAAATGTATTAATAATTTTGTCGCGAACTGCAGAGGTTAATGATGCATTTCTAGGAATTTTATTAAGTAATCATGATGTTCTAAAATGAAATTCTGCCAAAATGATAAATTAATGCGTTGCGTGAAACACGCAAATATCAAAATTTTATGTGTACAATATTAAATAAAAACAAAGAACTTTAGTTTCATAAAAGTTGTAACTTTGTTTACAAAAAAAAATAGAGAAATTGTAAGCGTACGATAAAAAAAAACATTAAATACTCATTATATAATATACTAAAATACATCGTTTTACTTTTAAAAAAAAAGCAAGCAAACTAGTCGAAATAGTGATTTTTTGCTTAGCGAGATGCAGAAAAATAGGCTTGGCCGAGAGAAAAAATACGAGAAAGAATGAGGTTCAGCTACGAAAAAGAGATGCAAGACGTCACAGTAGTAACGTCGGTAGTAGAAGCAGTCGTTCGGCTCAAAAACAAAGCGAGATCGTAAATCCGGGACCTCGATGACAAAGAAAAAGGTATTTGACAAAATACGGGATTATTTACTTCGTCCGTGCGCGCAGAAAGAGAACAGAGCGCATGGAGTCAAAACGCGTTTTCGCCGAGGCTCGCGTGAAATACGACCGTCGAGGTTTTATTTTTTCAACGTTTGTCTCTCCCTACCTTCCTCCCTCGCTCTCCTGTCCAGGCAAAAATGCGCCACTATTTCTAAGGAGGAAAATCTCTGCAGGAAAATTGTCGCCACAATTTTATAGCACCTTTTTTATATTTACCCTCGTTATGCGTTAAAGAGGTGTGAATTTTGAAAAAGCACTTGAGGCTCAATACGCGAATTTTTCAGGCTACGTACAAAAACCACGAAATGATTCAATCGGAAATTCGGGAATTCAAGAAAGGTACTGATGCATACAAGCGACGATCCTCGACTGCGGAATAGGGAATGTAAGGATCTCGTTTTTACTCGTTATCAGTAAAGTTTATCCATTCTTTATTAAAGTTGCGTATATGCCTCGGACACTTGTTAAAGCGACAAAACACATACACATCTCAAATGGCCCTACAGTTTTATACGGGATCCGAACCATCAGAACTGCAGTAGTGGCACATAAACAATTTTTTCAGTCAAGAAAAAAATCGGAGGTATTCAGCCTGGATTCTATCTCAGAACCTTCATATGAAAACATACATAGACACACTAATTGTAATTTATATCAAGCTTTTTAGAAAAAAAAACTATCGTGTGTTGATTCCAGCACAAGGAGATTCAGTCCATTTGTCATGATCTTGAGAAATTTGTTAATTAAAATCCAAATAATTCAAATATAAAATTTGATTTTTAAATAAATTTATTTATAATATTATTTGTGAATTACCACTCAAAAAAAATCACATCAAATTTGATTTATTCAATTATGGGTTAAGTAACTAAATTTTTTGTTTTAAGAAGTTATAAATTTTTAATATCGTAATAAAATACAAAATCATAACTTTTAATAAACTACCAGACTTGCCTATTACTACTTAGACATAGAGTAATGTTTGTTAAAGAGTTGTCCATAGAATTTTTCATATGTTTTGTAGTTTTTGAAAATCAATATTAGTTTTTAAGAATCATAAACAAGTGTACTAAAGTGATAATAAATAATAAATCTCCTGCTCAATTTTCATTTTCAAACGTTTAAATTAATAAAAGACTTTATAAAAAATAAAGTTGCTGATTTCTTCCAGGCTAAAAATAGAGTTTCAGACCACTCAAATTTGAGGAAAAACAACAATGTGGCCACAAAGCTCCTTCATCGAGTTTGCTCTTGATAAAAATAAAAATCCGGTAGCGATATTCTCGGGAGGCAAAAGACTTTCGCGGTGAGCAGAGCCTTTAAAAACAGACGCACTCACCACAAGATTAAAAAGAAAAAAGAGGCGAGCACGTGCAAAAATAAGATAGATCCTGAGCGCAAAACGCGCCGCCTGAGAGAGAAAGAGAGAGAGTGGGGGGGCGGGGGGAAAGAAAAATCGCCCGAGTAATCCTGACTGAGACGCGCTCTACTCGCGCGTGCGCCTCGAGGCATCAGAGCGGACGACACACAGGACACGCAGCGGTGGCGGCCAATTCCCACGCGACTCGTCGTCGTGTCTACGTGCTCTCCACCTACGTGCGCAGTCTGCGCATCGTGTTCCTCATATCTGCCGTTCGCGCATGTGTGTGGCTCTCAGGAAGACGCACGCTCTCCATCAGTATAATTACTCTTTCGACTCGCCCTCTGTGTATACCCTCGTCGTTTCTTTCTTTACTTTTTTTTGCACTTGGTAAACGCGACAGAGACGACGGCTCATTCGAAAATTCTCTGCGCTATTGAATGCGCAGCGCAAGAGTCCCGAACTTTTCTTCTTGCTCTTCGACGCATGGATTCTTGATTTCTATAAAGTTTGTGTTAAGCTTCCCTCCGCGCGCTCACTTAAAAGGCAGACCTGTTTGTATACGCGTGGCTGCCTCGCAACGCCCTGTGTGACATTTTCATACTTCGCTGGCTGGCTGACTACACGCTTGGTTAGAGATGAAAATAGAATTTTTTTCATTCTCAAATTAAAAATTCATTATAAAGCTATTTATTGTTTCAATGAATTTCTTAAAAATTATTCGTACGTTTTCAGAGATGAATAATGATAAATCAATTAAATTGAATTTTGATTTGAATTAAATTATAAAATAATAAATCAAACTATACAATAAAATCTTATTATATACTAATTATAATTCGTCTTTTCCTTGTAGTAAACTTTAAAAAAGTTGATTTTAGTCGGGCCACCCGAAGAAGTAGGCAACGGACCATTTTCTTCTCTCCATTCAATTTTATCCTGACAAAGAGAGTAGAGCACTGTAACGGTCTGCCTCTGGATCTGGACGTGCTAATAGGATTACATCAAGCGATTCATTCGCAAAATTTCATCGAAAAAGCAATTCAAAACGAGAGTGACGAATCGAGAACTGCCGAGTAAAAGGGAGATAAAGCTCTCTCATACTACGTTCGAGAGCAAAAAACGTTTTTCTGCGAACCACGGAATCGCGGTTAATACAGTACTGCCCTTTTCGATAAAAAGCAAGCAATTATGCTTGAAAGAACCACTTCAGAACCTCTTTTCTTTTTTTCAAAACTTTGGTGATGGCCAATTATCGACATGTTCCTAACTGGTTGAATTGAAGCTTTCTCTCTATTTTTCATAGGCCAGAATCTTAGCAATCAACTTCCGATCCTCTCCCACAGAGAACAATCTATATAGAGAATCAGCTCCAAGATAAAACGTCATACTTTATAAGTAAAAATATATATATACTAACGCGGACGAAACCTACTTTTCTTTCATTCTTCGCGCGTTTTTTCATCTTTTCGTCCGGCACGGATCTGAAATCTGCAAAAAAAGAGAGGCGCCGTGGCTCGCAGAATCTGTCGTCGAAAAAGAAAAAAAACGCACAGCGCGCAGTAGCTCTCCTTTATTCGAGGCTGCGCAAGCGAAAACTTCAAAGCGGGCCGCCGCTGTGGCGAAGAAAGAGGAGAGGCAGATTTACGCGTCGTCGTCTTTGGGAAGAATGATCGTGCGGAGGCAAAAGATGAGAATCGATGTCAGAGAGCGAGAAATTTCGCAAGTGTCCCTCAGCGGCCTCAACGATAAGTTCGGCCGCTTCTGGTGTCGCCGCAAGCCTAAGATGTGTGCCGCAAAGTTTATATGGAGTGGGAGAGAGAGAAAGAGAGAGAGAGAGAAATAAGGATAAAAAGGGGAAAAAGAAAGAGAACGACGCGCGTGTACAAGCAGGCTGACGCGTGATCTATGCGCAGTGGGCGCTCATCGCGCCACGAGTTTCCCGCTAAGGAGGCTCTCTTGCGCTCCTTATCGGGCATTACAAAAAAGTTACGTTATATATATATATATTTCTCCTTCTTTTTCGTTCCATTCTTTTCTGTCCGCCGATCTCCACCTTTGTCCAAGAGAAAGCCACGAGGTCAGAGTAAATTCGCCCGCGCGAAATACAAGCTCGAGAGTTCGTTCTGCGAACTTGCCGCGACAACTCGCCAAAAGGAAATCTAGAAATAGCCGAGCGTATTGTGAAACGATTATGTGCTGCAGTTTCGAACTTCTCAGGTGACGCCACGTAATTTCTTTTTTGTCTCTTTCGGGCTCGTTCCAGTATCTTACAAAACATGCATTTGTCGAAATGGGTCGGTAGATGGGGCTACGGAAAATTAGTCTAAAAAAAAAAAGTATAGTGCTAAACCACCATAAGATTTTGAGATCCAGACTTCTGCCAGACGTTAGCCAGACCGGATCCAGACATTTTTTTACTCGGGAACATATTTATGAAAAAGATTTTCCCAACTCGGACATGAAATGGGTCCCATTTGAGGTCTATAAGTAACATAGAAAATCACCTATTCTGAGTATGATTATATGAAGAAAGTGAAAAATAACTGTTTTTGTAACTAGTGCGCGGTGTTTCACATTTACTTATAAGTTAATTAATTGAAAAAGAAAAATAGTTAAAATATAATTGAGAAAGATTTGAGTCTGAAGGCAAAAAAGGATAATCACATAAGAGAGAGAGAGTGGGAGAGAGAGGAAAAGTGAGGGTTATTCCCGTGAATGCCATCTGAATTTCCAAGGCGCGAGTCTGGCGTAGGTCTGAGTAAACGGACGAGCGCGTAAAGCGAAATGTGTCGGCGGGGAAAATAAGATAACGGCTTGCCGCCGGGGGCTCGCTTTCGGGCCCTCTCAAAGAAAGTAGTTACTGCGGGGCAGCAGCGGTGCTGAGAGTTTGCCCAGGTTGCGGTTCACATTTTTTTAACTTAATTATCGGAGAGGGAGGGAAGCGAGCGCGCGACACGAGCGCCAGCTGAAACGACGAAAAGCTCGGAGGCAGAAGGAGCAAGTTTGTCGCCCTGCCTCTCAGCGGGACGACTTGCTAGCGAAACTTTTGAATCAGTCCAAGTTCCGCATATATATACATACGTGCAGCTCGCTTCTATACATATAGCCCGCCATGATATCGACGAACAGCGGAGTTTGAACTTACTTTCAGGCCAGCATGCACGCCGATTATCCTTCCCTTCCACTTCTTTTTATTGCGCTGAAGAGAGGCGCGCGCGCAGCGCTGCGGGCCCTTTCTGCCCGAACGCTCTCCCTCTTTTATTTGTTCCGTCTTTGCGCGCCGAGAGAAAGAGCGGAAAGAGTGTCGCTGTGTTTCCCCGGGGAGGGCGCAGGGGGCGTACTTATCGCATTATAATGAGCTGTCTCCTCTTGGCGTAATTGCGCGCAGCTGCAGCTTTTTTCGCCGATAAGGCGAAAATGCAAGGAGCGCGCGCTGCGCGCATTGGCCTCGTTAAAACGACATCTTTCTTGGTTCGCGCTCGCAAGAGGAGCACTCCAGAGGGACGGACTCCGCCGCATAATCTCAGCGCGTTTGTGTTTGAGTTTACCTCTCTCTCTCCGGCAGCGGAACTAACGATATCGCGCGGAATGAAATTGTAATTTATATGGGGAAAACTTACTTTTTGTCGCGCGCTACTCTGGAAAACCTCGTTACTTTTCCACTGTAATGCTTTCTACTTGCAATTCTTATCGCTTATATTTTTCTTACTTAAAAAGTATACGCTTTAGCATCATGGACTAATTGAACACTTGTTAGATGGAATTATAAATAGAGAAGGTGTCACCTTGCATCATGAATTAAAAACGACTTTCGGCCGTTTCTCTCTCGGACTTCTTTTTTTGCAAAACTTTATCCGGTTTAACTCAGCGGTAAAAGTTCTACACCGCGGACGTAAACTTTGGGAATAATTTAAATACATGTTTTGCATAGAAAAAAGAAGAAAGTACTTTTCACTTGCCTGAAAACGTCCCAGGCCATCACTTTCGGGACTCGGCGGCTCGAAAAACGAAGCTGCTGAATCAACTGGAAGCACAAAAACCGGCGAGATCTCGCTACGCGAATTAAATTCCGTTATAATCGTTCGCGTACATCTGTACGCTCGCAAAAACAAATAATCAGAGAAGAGAAATTTCTTTCTCAAAAATAAACTTAAAACCTTATACATACAGAAGCGTGCAAGCTAATAAAAAGCAGAAGAGCAACAGCATATTTCTCTCCTTCTCTCCCAGTAAAAGCAGAAGCAGCAGCAGTCGACTCAAAGCATATACGGGGGCAATGCTAAGTACCTCAGACGACGAGGACGATGTTACATCCATGGTGGCCATAAATACAAGCATGAATAAATGTATCAAACTCGGGCGAGTACAGATCTCGAACAGAAGCACCCGCAGCAGCAGCCGGACACGACGAGCCGGAACGCGTATTCGCATTAAGATTCAAATATAATCTCGGTCAAAATGGCTTATCGTATGTACGTGTATGCACTGTGCTCGTGATGCTCCCTGGCGAGCGCGTGCCCGTCCGTACGATTTTTATCGCAGTGAGAATATAATTTTCTCTTTCTAAGTACGGAAGCCTGTAAGTGTGTAAATACATGTTGCTTGCGCGATTTTCTCCAGAAATTTACGAGTTAATGTTTTTCAGGTTTTTCTATACATACCTCTTTTTGCCATTTACGCTAATTTCAAGATTTCTACATTGTTTAGAAATTTGTTTTAAAAATAAGTTTGAAAAGGACATTTATGAAAAATAGTTCGCACAAACTCAAACTGTATTTACTTAAATGTAATATTAAATAAAATAATCGATGCTTATCCGTTCGTTCTTAACTGCAGTGACTCAAATTGATTTACTAATTGTATGATGAAACATATCCAAATTTATTAAAATAAATAATTTAATAAACGCAGACTTTCAACAAATTCTAGTTCATTGAAAAAGTTCATAAATATCATGCTACACAGTCAACTTGACGAACCGCCTTCCGAAAATCAGATGGGCATGGCGCAGCATTCGAAAAGTTTACTCGTAGTGTTGACTTTTGGGAAAGGAGATGGGAAAATCGAGCTTACGTTTATCTTGTACCAGAGCGAGAAAGTTCCGTTGTGCAAGCGAGCACAAAGTTGTCAGAGACACGTGGAGGATGCGCGCTGATCGATTCGTTCTCTGTGCGTTGGCGCGCGACTAATCCCGCACACCCGCACTCGTAAAATCCCTTCCTGAAAAAGGGGAGTCATTTGTATACGAGCGTCAGACAATCTGTACATTATAAGCTCTCTCTCTCTCTCTCTCGCTCTCTATACACATATAAATATACATATATTTATATTAATATATTATATATTACAGTCACCATCATACAGTGTTGCCGAGCGCACTGCTCCATCTGTCATCCGCCTGATTTCAAATGAATTTCAAATGAAGATTTCGGCAGATAGAATTGTTACCGAGTGTACTTGAATGTCAGTATTAAGGTAAAATTCAAAATCAGCGCTGGATGGCCAGGGAAAAATACTAAACAGCTAATAGCTTACTTTATTCTTACCCTTCAAGTTTTTACGGTATTCGATATACTTGAGTTTATATAATTCAACCTTTTGAAGGATTTCTAAATTTAAAAGCAAAAGTCATTTAAGACCTTATGCGAACAACCTTTCTTTTCATTTTGTTGTCAAAATTACACGAAATATTGCCACGAAAAATTTCTAAATTTATTGTCTAAATTAATTTTCTGTGTGATGCTTATTTTATAGGTTATTCTACCGTCTAGGTACTTCATTACAATCCTGTATATATAGTAAAGTACTATAACATAAGTATAAATAAGTGGAAAAACTTTACATAAAAACAACATTATACCAACTCAATAATACGTATACAGAAATAGGCTCATAATAATATAAAATAACTAAGAATAACGGAAAAATAATATCAAATCAAAGAAAATAATGGAAAAGTTCAGCAATACAATGTTAAAAAAGCAGAGTAACGTATAAACTTTTGTTTTACGTTTTCTCTAGACAGAACGGGATATGTTATTTTTCTTTACTGCTGTATGCAGAAACATTTAACTATATATTGGGTTGGCTGCACCTATATGTATTAAATAACTTTGATTTGTATGTAAAGTTCATTATAGTGCAGCACTCGGAGAGTGGACTAAAAGCTCGTACTTTCTATGAGTGGTACCATGGTCCCTCGTTAAGTGATTTAAATACAAAATAGTCATATCTAAATTTATATCTGTATAATAAATGAAGATTTTATGTTAACTCATAAATGTGTTCAATTACAATATTATTCGATTAAAAATTTAATTAGTAAGATCTAACCTTTAAAATTTATTAGTTCTTAACAAACCTCCATTAAGGCCGATCCCAATTAAACTGGAACCAAAAATTTATGTCGTAAAATAATTTATTATTAATTATTAATTAGTAATTAATTATTAATATCATTAACTGGATTAGTTAAAAAAATTTTATTTTAAAGCTTCAATGTTTTACTAGAAGCTGATCTCCGCTATTTGTCAGAAACGTTTCATTAAGTTTGTTAAAAAACTTATCCATGTTGAAACATTGATAATGTCGATAAATTTGAATTTTGATACTGATATTTTTCTGTTTAATATTTTAACAAAATCACTGAAACTTTTCCTAATTAATGTTTACAGCATAATTTTTAGTTTTACGTATGATATTCCATAATTTTACAATATCAAACGCTCAATAAAAGTTTGCAGTTGCAAAAACGACAATCGCTGTTTTTAAATGCAGAAAGAATGGGTAGATTTAGCCGACAGGGTTTTAATAAAAGGCTTTACGATTTCAGATAACATTAGAAAGAGCTTCAACGCGTTAGAGAAAGTTCTTATTACTACTGGGCTGCTGCTTAGTTTTTTATAAAACAAGGTGTTCAAAGGAGCTTATACGCGAGGAATGAAATCAGGAATGATGTCTGCTTTGATGTCTTTTTGATCATCTGACGTTGCGGAGCGATGATGCAGGTGATGCAAGATGATGATCCTCACTCGTCTCTCTTGCTTGATTTAAGTGTTGGGCTGTCCATATGTGCAGTGGCTGTAAAGTAAAAATGGTTCTATAAATACAGTAAATATGAATAAAAAATGTAGGTAGATCATTATTAGAGCTACTGGAAGCCTAAACAATTTGATTTTATGTCTTTAAAACACACTTTCTCGCATCATAAGTTTTCCCTTTCAAACCGTTATTTCGTAAAAACAACTGTCGTTTTCATCAATTTCCAACAGCAGAAAAACAAAATCTCTCCCCGACTATTAGTACACGAGTACGTTAAGTAGATCTAAAAAGTGCAGCCAGCGACAGAGAAGCACAATGCCCTTAAGCTCTCCTCTCTGGCAGCTCCCGCACTCGGTAAAACTTGGAAGACGCGAGCTGAATTATACGCGCAGTAGTTAACGAAAGGGCACCGACGTCGTCGTCATTCGGCGCAAGAATAATTACAAAGAGCGAAAGCGGCCCTGCCTCGCGTTACTGCTCGAAGCTAGATAAGTTCTTCTCTTGCGCTCGATTCGACGCTCAGTCGAGAAAGCTGGCTGCGGAAATTGTGTGCCGTCAACTGCTGGAAAACCGCGCTCGCATGCTTTTGTCGCTGCAGCAGCGGGCTTCTGAAAACGCTCCTCGCCCAGAGTGCAGCGCCAAAGCGCCAAGACTCCCAGCAAGGCGGCTCGAAGAAAAAACTCTGCAATGAAAAGCCAAAAAAAGCCAGCCACTCTTTTCTCACGACAGATGCATAAACATTAATGAAACCGTAACACAAAGTTCAGAATTCTTAATATTTGAGAGGGGAGAATTAGCTTTCGAGCAAAGCACGCGCGCTAGTTATGAATAATATACGGAACGAGTATGTGAAATGTGCGCGCTTTTTGATTATACGTGCCGAGCGTAGCGGTTCTTTTGTCGAGTGGCCAAGCACGCGTTTAACCGCCAGCCCGAGCGCTCGTTTTTCATGGTTATGATTTTTTTTTTTTTTTTGTTTTTCGAGAGTGCTACCCGACGATAATTAGTGCTTTGCGTGAGTAAACCTTGCGAGAGTGGCGTTTTTCAGAGGGTTGAGATAGTTGAGCTAGCGCTTTTACGGCGTCAATTACCTTTGTAATTAATAATTTTGTCTTTAATTATTATTTTAGAAATTCTGAAAACATGAGTATAACGAAAGCCAGGCAAAAATGAAAATTTGCCAAAATGAAGTTTCACAAGTTCGGAAAAGTATTGGGCTGTGTAAAAAGGCTAAGCCGTATATATAGCGGCGCGACAATACAAGAAAGTTTGGAGCTCTGAGTAGTGCAGTTAAGCAGCTCGCGCGCAACGTAACTTTCTAATTACCAAATGCGCGCGAGTGCGAGCGCTCCAGATTAGCCAGTCAGGCCTCGAACGTTCTCGGTGTGTCGCGCGGCTCTGAAAATTCATTTTCATTTTGCCGGCTAAGTATGCGGAGCCGCACTGCCGGCAGCGGAATAGCTATTATTTTAGCGCTCTTCTCTCGAAGCTATTATCGAGCCTTAGGTAGGGCGAGCTGCGCTCGAAGTTCAAGTGTTGCGCGCGAAGCAATGAATTTTCACCTCTGCATATATCCGCACCTTTATGACGCTTACAAGATTATATCTCATTCTACAAGCAGTTTCCCGTGCGCACTCCAACCAAGCTCAGCCAAGTTCCTCTCTCTCTCTCTCTCTCTCTCCCTACGTCGAGTGTCTACTCGTATATACCGCGGAGGAGAGAAGCGCGCTGCAGTTTACAGAAGTTTGCGCTTCCGGGCGGAGCGCTGTAGAGCCGCCCGTTCTTACATCGCGGGACTCGACGATAATTGGATATTGAGGTGAGCTAAAGGAATATATACGGGGCGCCCGCCGCAATGCAGCCCTCTCTCCGTCTCTTCGGATTCGTCGACTGGCTTTACCTTTTCGCGACTGTAATTGCTATAGCTTTGAAAATAAAGGGAAAACGAGACGAAATTTCGGCTTGATGGCTGCTATTGCTGCTGCTGCTGCTGCCGCTGCTGTTGCTCTGTCGGAAATTTCAGCTAACTCAACTTACTTAATGAAAGATACCTTCTAGCTTCATCTCTCATATTTTATAAATTTATTTTTTTACATAATACAATGTAAAGCGGTGCAATGTGTAGATATGATTGTTGATTGTTGAATATTTTTGTAATCTCACAGCCTAACCAAGATGCTTTCTTTTATTTCTTTTACTTTCCCAAAGAGGAAACTTTGTATTAGTGAAAATTTTCAATTGCTAGTTCCATTTTAGATTAATGATAGCCATGGGGCCGTTGGAGTCATTTTCATAAGAATAATATTATTAGTTAATTTAGTAAACTGTTGATGATCTGATTCATTTGATCTCCGAATCATGCAAAAATTAATTAAAATCTTGGACTCGAAAAATGAGATTGTTACAAAAAGCTTTTTGCTGATGAAAAAGAACGAATCAAAAAAGGAAATACACAGTCAAAGAATAGAGAAGGGGAGTGGGACCACTGTCGATGAATTATAACCATGGTATCGCCATGCGAAATGATCGTTAATCCGATAATACTCGACGGTGCACAAAGGACTGCCCCCCGGGCGTCAGGCTCGTCGGTATGGATGAAAAAGAGCGCGCAAGCACAATTTCACTTTGAAGAAAACGAGTATAAAACGAACTAATCGGAGAAAAAAATTCTTTCACAAAAGGTGTGCTCGTAAAAATGTCGCAAAGACTTGCTAAATGAAATCAGACCGGTAGCTTTTATAATTAATGTCCATTTTAATCCCTGAAAGCGATTGTCTACATGATTCGAATGCCCCGTCTGTGAATACGGCTAAGGTCCCGGCTGAAGAGAAATTTAATTTAAGATAATATATATTCATTACTGATACATTTCGTCGACGACTAGATGGAGTGATCTCTCAATAAAGAATAAAATAATTTAAACAAAAACGTAGCAAAGTGCCGAGCGAGTTTATCACATCTCTACTAGACTATCGCATCGTCCTACGAAAGCTCGACCATTTGGCTGCGGATCGATACACATACATACGTACATAAGCCAGTGAGCCGCGGAAGAGGAGAGAGAAAGTTCGCAGACACAAAGCCATTAACCTTAAACTACAGTATATATTTTCATTCACATGGTGCGCAAGTAATCCTCTTATTTTTCATTTAACCTCCTCTGCAACGCAAAAAAGAAAGGACACGTGATCAAAGTTTGCAGATCTCTACATTATAGATTTTTCACTCGCAAGCATTTAAATTAAAAATTTCTTAGCTAATTTCTCGTTACTGCTCGATCAATTAAAATGTAAAACTAGCAATACTAGACACTCAATAAGCGTTAGGCTTCAATATTATAGAGAAGGTTCGACAGATAAATTCCTGGTTAAGCATCTGGTTACTCAATGATGGGGTGATTGGCCGAGGGAGCTGGATGAGTAAGTGTGCGAGCGAGGAAGGACCCTTGATGCGTGAGCACACTTTGCGGTGGATAAGAGCTACTAACATCATTAGCTCGTGAGCTAAAAGCAAGAGGATTACAAAAACTGTCAAAAGGAAATTAAAGGTTTCGTACAAAAATTTAGCATTATTTCAAAACTGCTATTTCAAGAAGTGGCAATTATCCTTTCTAGCATGCTTTTACCATACCTATATGGATCCTTTTCTCAATTTGTGCAGGTGCTTGATAAACGGAAAAGTATAAATTTGAAAAAGAGTCGAAGCAAGGAATAATTTTACGGCGTGGAGCACAGAACAATGGTCAGAGGGCTCACGCGTACACACAAAGAGCTCTGAATTTCGTAACTATCGCGGCACTGTTAAAGCTCAATAGCAGCCGGAAATAAAAAAAGAAAAAAAAGGGATGTAGCGCGACGCGGAATAAAAATACGGCGATAGAGAAAGAACCAATGCAGATACTCTCCATTCTGCGCTACTCGTCGATACGATCTGTATGGAAGCAGAGTCCTTATAAATTCCGGAAAGAGGCTGGTATGAGAGGGAGGAGCAAACGGCTAATACCCCGACGAATAGCATTGACGTATCCACGCTCGCTCGGTGGGCTGCCGCCGTGAGCATCGTGAGCACAAAACACGCAGGACAGGCTTAGAGAACCAGTAGAGAGAGAAAGAGAGAGAAAGAAAAAATGATAGAGAAAGAGAAAAAAAGGAAAAGATAGAGAGAGAGAGAGAGAATGGACATCGTGTGCATCGTATAACAGAAGAAGTCCTTTCTTGCATTCTCTTGTTCCATATTTTTCTCTTTGTCTGCCTATGCTCTGCTTTTCTTCAATCGATCCCCTGCCCTTTTCGCTAGGAGCGGATTAGCGACGACGGCATAAGTAAATAAAATCAATCAATCATTCTTTTTCTCCGCTCGCGGCATTTTATCCCTTTCGTTCCTTCCTAACGTTATAACTTTGTTAGCCGTTCAACAATGAAACACAACACGCACACGACAGAGTCAAGGGTGCTCAGCTAGAAATAGCAGAGAGAGGGAGAAAAGCTGACGCCGATTACTTTTCGCTCACTGCGTGCGTGCGCAATCGCATATGAAGAGCCCGTATATATTGGCTAGCGATACGTGTGCACATTGATATAGACGGGAACCGTTAAAGTTTCGAGAGGTGGAATCGTTGACGAAATATAGATGCGAAGAAGAAAGAGAAAACGGAAAGAGGGAGACACGGGAATAAGGGAGAAGAATGGAAATGCCGAATCACTGAAGATTTTCAGCAACAACGAGTATTTTTACGGTCAGTAGGCAAAAGTGTTAATATTTGAATGGTCTCTTCAGGATTTTACTTACCCTTTTTCATTACGATTAAATAATCTCATGTTACCGCATAATATGTAAAACACGCATAGTATATTTCTGTGGCTTGTCGGAATAATCAAATAAGAAATAATTTTTGAAAATTGAGTTTACACCATTTTTGGGGAGCTTGAGAGCTCCTCTTTCATATAGAATTCAGTCTTTCTGAAAAGTTGATGTTTGATAGAGATATTACATTGGCTCTAAGCGAATAATTCCATTTTTCCACAATCGCTTTCCAACTTTAACATCTTTTAAATCCACTACGTTCTATGTAAATAAAATTTTAATTGCTTTTATTTATTTAGATTTAACTTATTTTCTAATAATCTTAGTTATTCATTTCAATATAAAATCGTTAATTTCATCATTATCACGGATTATCACGAAAACTGAACTTGTTCGGTTATGATAAAAAGCGAAAAGATATAATACGACAAATACCCTAAAATTAAATAATAAAATAATTGAAATAAAGTATGATTTTATAAAATACTAATATTTGTTGGTAACAGTTGCTTTTGAAGGGGTTTTGCCTTATTAATTCAATGAAATTAATAACGAAAACCTTAAAAAAGATTAAGTCCAATGTGATCCAGTTTTCAACCTTTTCGAATGACTCAAACGCTTGACTAGTCTGCAACAAGAAAAAAAAGCATACATCTCAAAGTTATGGGTATGATTATATTAGTATTTATTAGCTCAATGAATTAGTCAAGTGTTAGATTTCAACTCATTTCCTCTGATCTGGACTAAACATTAAAACGGCATTTTCTTGAAAACATATTTTTGGATCCACATATTTCTATAGGTTTTTCGTTACAAAATGTTTATAAGTAGAACTCACTTATATCTTATATAGATACCGTATAGGCCATTATAATTTGTTTTGACAAATATATTAATAAAAATAATTCAATCAAAATCAACGATTAATCAGTATTATGAAATTTTTTAAAAAAAGTACATTATTCAATAGACGTACCCCTTTGAACGAACCACGTGATATTCCACATACGTAGCTTCCGAAACCTACAAATCCAGATGATAACAAGAAAATTGGGCTTTGCGACAGCAAAGGAAAACAAAAAGATACTTGCAAGCCTAACTCACTAATCAATTAAATTTTCTTTTAGCAGGAACACTCACAGCCCAAGAATCAAAAGAATTATTGAATCCACATCGTACAAACGATGCGCAGCCCGGAGGCGCAAGTGCGCGTGTCTAAATAAAATTAATTAAAGGTAAGATTTTTGCCGCTACCCCCCGCAAGTACTATCAATATGCGCGCACATTTCTCTCGGATTCGTGCTGCAATGCGCGCGGTCAGGAAAATCGAGTTGCAATAATACAAAGCGCGCAGTGGAAGCCCCGAAGCGTGAAATTGTTTGTAGGGCGCGCGTGGATTCGGCCAAGTGCATCGTTTACGGGGCTCGTAGTGAGATTCGTATCTTCACTCGTGGCGTTGTTCTAGTAAGCTAGTTCGATCAAGCTACTACTACTACAGAGGTGCGCCAATCTTCGAGGAATGGCGTTAAATGAGACATTGGAATATGTAGTTCGAAAAACGTCAGTCTCGTAAATGATATCTTATTATTGTTAGTTAAGCTATTTGTAAAATTTTTAATCTGTATATCAATAATTAAATATAATATTTTTAAATCTATATCGAAACTATTTATTTTTATTTTTAATTATTGATAACTT
>JAPYZA010003535.1:0-27913 GCA_030522685.1 Eupelmus azureus | reverse complement strand
AACGAAAATATTAAACTGTCAAATCGAACACTTTAGCACACGCACAGAACTGTCTGATTGCGAGCGTTGCTAAGCTTTACTCCGCAGTTATCTTCGATGACCGGCCGGTTTTTACGACACTGAAATAAGCACAGACTTGCTCGGGAGAGATCGGCTTAAATAGGTGTGCAAGTGCGCGCGGCGCGATGCAGTTGGCGTATGCGCAGTGATGATACTGAGCTCTGGCAGGCGGGGTAGTTGGTTCGCATGTGCGCCTCGCAGCCCGCGCTTTTGCGATTTGCGCGACGGTTTAGAACTCGCTAGAAGGAGAAATGAGTCACGCTCTTGAAGTGCGAGAGATGGAGAAGCGGATCAAAATCCGATCTTATCATCATTACGGACATTTTTTATTTATTTGTTTTATTTTTCTTGTAAAACAGAAAATTTGTAGAAAAAAATTTGTTCTAGCGAAAGCTTGAATAAAGTAAAAAATTATTATTATTCAAGCTTATCTCGTAGTGGTATTGTAATATAATCTTGAAATTTAGTAAAATGATAGATAATTGCATAACAGACGGCATCTATCTCGCCGTTTGTTATTTAATTTTTATTGTTTGTTATAAGCTGTTCCCGCATCTTGCTGGAATTACGGCAGAAAAGAACGAAAGGATAAACAACTAAGGTTTTTTTTGACAACTTTTAATATCTTTCTTTTTTAAAGGCGATGTATTTGCCTCCGAGGTTACAGCTATACTCGCACAATATCATTATCCTATGCTGTGCAACGGCTATCAATTGTTTTATAGTTAAATGTATGTACATGTATCATGTAGTCATATTCCAGTTTAGAATATTCAATTATTTATATCCTCATATTGATCCGTAACATAAGCAAAATTGTTAATTTTTCGTCTGCTAAATTTCGGCGCGAAATTTGAATTTTTAATTGACTTTTGTACCCCTTCAAGGGGAAAACACATTTTCTTTTAAATGAAGGACTCGACTATCCCAATATTGTCCTTGAATAAAATTACTCATAAGTTTTTAATCGTTCATCGACTGCTTTATTACGTATTCTATAGTTTCATTAAAAACATCAGAAAATTTACTGGTACAAAGTTTGCAGTTTGAGATTCCCTTTGCTTTTGGTTTTCATTTCTTTTTCCAATATCTCTACTTTTAGGTGCAATTTATATATCTAATTGACTCAAATGCTTTAAACATTTTGCTCATTTTCAAATGAATGTACAAAATTGATTAGAATTGTTTAAAATTTCTTATATTCGATACAATGTATTATTTTCTGTTGCATATAGTGAAATAATTTTGCTTTTTTACGCAACTAATCAATATTTTATAAATAGTTTTAGATTCATGAACATTGTACCCTACTACAATGCATGTCCTGATAATTATAATATATACATTTGTAATGAAACTAAGAACTAAGTCATTTCAACCTTACTCGTTATTTGACTCGCATTCATTAAAATTAAAAATATCTAAAAGAGTTATATAATCTGAGCTATCTGATACTGAATGAAAATCTATAAAAACTTCATCTACGTTAGGCAGTACATTATTTAGTGTATCTGATGCAGTTTCTATATTCGTAGTATTATAGATAATATCCTTTTGTTTTTTATAATTTTCAACGATCTTTGCCAAAACTTCATGCTTTCGTTTTACATATTTTTTGAAATAACGGGAATTGCAATATGATCTAGTAAAGTTTTAAAAAAAGCAGCTATAAATGTTTTTAATAAATGTTATAAAAAGATTATAAAATTTTTAATAAATGCTATGAATAAATGTTAATATTAAAAAGATAAAGTAGAAAACGTAACTTTATTTCTGGAATAATTAGACAAAATTAAAAATAAAACAAATTTTGTCTTTTTTAAAAAATTCGAGCGTTGCTGATTTCCCGCCACCAACACATATATAAATGAATAATCAATTAAAAATAGTAATATAATAGTTATATACTAATAAAGTAATAATTTTGTAAAAAAAAATGTGAAAAACTAATAAAAATATTTGAATGGGTTAAAAAAGCATGATATCAATAATCTAATAAAAAATGTAAGTAAAATATGCTTAAACTATTATATTACCAATGTGAACGTATAATAGTATACTTATATAGTATCTTAAACTTGTTTTTATATTAGGCAATTCTTTCTTTACAGAAAGTGAAAAATGCAGTTCTCGCATCAAAATTTTTTTATAATTGATTTTATTGTAATTTTTATGGCAATTATACTAATAAGTTTTTTGGTATTCTTGAAGCTTTTTTAACTCAAACAATTTGTTTATAAATATTCAATTTGAATAAGAATACTAACACATGCAAGGGGTAATGATGCAGAGAAGGAAAGTAATTGAAAGTATTTTCGGTAAACACAAGTAATCCCGTTTTATTTAAAAATAACTGATGACTCGATACAACACTCTGAAAATATATTAACTACGAAATAGTGTATATTTCGTACACAAACTTGACAAAACGAATTGCTACATGTAAAAAATATAAGTGCACGGTGTACCGATCAACCGTTAATGTGTCCTTGATCCAATAAACTTAGTGAAATGCATCAATAAAAACTATAATGATTACAATTAACCTATTGCGATTTTATTATCGACGCTCTTTACAATTGCGCAAAAACTTACACAGTTATCGCGACTTATCTTACAGCCGTGGGGCATTCATCAATTAACTCCACAGGTAATCGCTGATTTCTTAAGAACTAAACGCATTACTTTTTTTATCAACTTTTCGTTACAAAATGTAATTTTTTTTTATTTACAGAATATGGTCAATTGCATTTTGGTATCGTGCTGCTTCGCTTCGAGAGTCTTCATCGTTGTCTTTATTTAAAAGAAAAAGATAATCTTAAAATTCAAAGACAATGATGGGATCAATCAAAGATTCTTAAGCTATTGAATTGATTATATAATAAAATTACAATAAAATTGGAATTATCGGCAAGCCTTACTGTTAAAAATTATATTTACATTATTAGACAATAAATGCTGAACTTAGAAACATCGATCAGTCTTACTAAAGAAGTGAGAACCAAACAATGTTCATGAGAGCCGCATTTTTCTTATTGCTACAGCAAACGCAACTTTGACAATGTCCTTTCAAATAAAAAGGACACGCTTTAAAAAAATTATCAATCACACCTTTCTTCGCATCGAATGCAAAACAAGATTTAGTTCTATAAACGGGATCTTTTTTATAAAATAGTTTTTAATTTTTTTTTAATAAATAAAATATTAATTAAAAATTGCTTTGAATTCATAACAAGCATTAAAAGTACTCAAAATTGATCCTCACATAAGGCACAGACTTTGTTCCGTCATAAATGGATTCAAAACGATTTCATATTTAAATCTAATATCTCTGCAACGTCACATAATTAATATTTAACAAGTTTAGCTTTGTCATAGCCAATGAACAAAGAATTTTCATCAATCTATTCATACAATTTAAAAACGAAAGTCATTGTAGAGCTCATGCAAAATTTTTTTTTTTGTACATATATAGAGTCAATAACCTAACTTAATGTATCAATGCCCATAGAAATCTAGCATTGAATGAAATAATATTTGAAGTATGTACAAAAGGGAGAAAATGTAAAGATAGATAGTAGCTTAATACTAAGGTACTTCTTAACAAACAAAAGAGAACTGGCCTCGGCCCAAATCCGAACTCGAAGCTCATCGAGATTCGCGAGATTTCCAAAGGAATAATGAATAAAATCGCGTGATCATTATTATTATTATTAACTCGTGAAAGTCATATATCGGCCGTGAAACCGAAATCCACAATGCGAATTATTGTGCACTGTTTCCGCTTTACGAACTTATACGTATAATTATATATATCGAAAGCATTAACGGCAAGATTGATTTTTCTTCCTCTTATCGATAACTTCGGCTTCCACGAGGATTGTTCAATTTTTACGGTACTCGTAATATGAAAGACTGTTTAAGGCATCATTGTTTCTTCGTTGTATCATTAAAATTGTTAGTAGAATTGCAATAGCAATTTGAAACATTTTCTTCTCACCGCAAGCTTATTAAAATATCAGTTAAAATATTAGCATGTCCTTGAATTCGATTATGATAACAAGTATTTAACCCTTAACTCCATTTTCTAATAAATGCAAACTATATTTTTTTAATGGTAGATCAATATTCTCGCAGGTCGGTACATCTTAAACGCCTTTTAACAAAGCGCAGTAAAATACAGCCGAAACTTGAAAACCAATTATTACGAAACATGAATAATTATATTTTTAAAACTACTCCCGGAAAACGATTTCTCAAGCACCCATAGTCAACTGTCGGAGTTTTCTCTGATCGGTAGAGTTACGATGCAATTAAAATAATAATTCTTTCCTTTCAGCGTTCGCGCAATGTCTTCACAAAATCTAACGAACACTGAAAATTGCCTGGTCAAACTAGTCCGAAACTACTTACAGACTCCCACCTCAACCTCCCTAACTCTCGAATAAAAGTACGTCAACGCGTATAGTCAAAAGCATCGCGCGCAATCGCATATCATCACAAATAATTCCCAAAATTTCGAAGAAACAAGCTCGCAGCTCGGCTCTACGAGGATATCGAGACGACAGTTGGCCGGTCGATGTTGTCCATGAGGAGCTTGGCGCTCGGTCCCGGCGACGAGTTGCTCAGGCTGACGATGTGCGGCGACGAGGCGGCGATCTGGTGTTGCTGCTGTTGCTGGTGGTCCGGTGAGTGGCCGGCCGATACCAGGACGGGCGAGCGGGTGGCGCACGGCGGCGATGGGCATTCTACCTTGGGCGAGTGATGGTTGTCCATCGGGTGGTTCTGCTGCTGCTGCTGTTGCTGCTGCTGCTGGGCCTGTTGCTGGAAGATGTCGTAGTAGATGTTCTCTGGCCGGTAGACCCTGGACTGAGGCTGGCCGGCGTACAGGTTTGTGGCGTAGGTGGTTTGAGTGACGCCGGCGTGGCTCGAGCGTAGATCGTTGTGGTAATCTGGAAATGCGGAGGTTATAAGTTAGCGGTTGTGGTGATTGGTTCAGGCAGAATATTTAGATTTGAGCGCGACGGAGGGGGTTTTCTTTAGAAATTTTGGGATAAAAATGCTGGATTTTGCTTGTCCCTGTTAAGTCATTATGTTTTATTATACAGGTTGATATATAGTCTACACGATAAAATACCATGATTTGGCTGGGATCAAAATCCAACTCTTTTACGGTAAAATTTCTACAGGGGTTTCATAGAAATTCAAACGATTTTGCGGTTTTGTATGTTCTAAAAATTAATATCTCTAAATGGAAATAGGCAAATTAGATCGGATATTATGTATAAGATCATACATGCTTTTTGTTCCGCGTATGGTGCACGATGCTAATTGAACGATTCAATAATCATATTAAAAAACCTAAATATAAATTAAAATTATATTTTTAATCAAGTGTAAATCTTCATTAAACTTCATTTAATTTACTATAATTTACTGTAGTTTCGCTTAGTTCGAACAAACCAGCATTATCATACACTCTATTCCCGTCACCCATTAATTTAAAAAAAAACTATTTTCATCCCCTCCTTAAAAAAAAAAAGTAAGCTGCTTAGATACTCACCGAGCTCGATCTTCATCGTATTATTATTGTTGTTGATGTTGTTATTATTGTTATTGTTCAGCGGAAGGGGACAGGGACCACTTATGGGCGTGTCGCTGACTTTAACATTCTTAGGCTTGCGTTTGCGCGTCTGTATCGCCTCCTTCTTCATCGAGGGCGGCCTGTTAATGCGGTGAAGCTTGTAGTAGAGGCCGCAGGCGTTGCAGACGGCGTCGCCGTGCTCGTTGCGACGCCACAGCGACGTCGTCGTCGTGTGGCAGTTGCTGCAGGACAGGCCGGCTCGCTTGGTTGCCGACTGTTTAGGCGGGAACAGAGAAAAATAGATGCTTTATTGAAATGGTTGGGTGGTTTTGGTTTTTGTTTTTATTTATAAATATATGTGGAAGAGAGGATTTTTGGGATTATCATCGATGCAGCAATTGAAGTAGTTATTAGGTTAGATAAAAACAAAGTAGAGTAGTTTTAGAATGAAATTATTTGTGTTATTTCCTTAATCGTTCTCTATATTGAATTATTTGAATGGTATTTATTATTAAATGTTTTATAAATTCAAATCGTTGCATCTCTGATGTAGTGTACTTATTGGCAGAAAAATAGTAGCATTTTAAACATGAAAATTTCAGAAAAGTCTGTTTTAAACTAAATAATTTTTAATTCATAGGGATCAATATTATGTATTAACTTCGATTTTATTTATAGACAACAATGAATAATAATATGCTTTTAATAATTTTTAATTTAATTGCAAAAGTTATAAAGAATATAATGTATGTAGTTTTTGAAAAAATTAATTTCATAAAACTTTGATAAGAAATATTATTACTATTTAACAAAACAATCAATATAAAACAAAAAAATAATGAACAATACACAATTGTCAATCTGTTATCTGTTGCAATTACCAATTTTGTGCCAAATACCTCAAAAATAATGGAAAGATCTACCAGAAGGGAAGCAGAGCCACTCTCAATCCTGAGGTCACGCTACCTGCCTGGAAAACTCATACGAATAACATGAATTATAATATTTTTTTATATCATCTTCACTGTACGAATATAAATTTGAGTCCTAGGCTGGGGGCGTGACTTCAGGAGGAGTTTTTTTGTTTTGTATGAGCATATACCATGGGTATAGTGGCACCTCAAGCTACGTATAACAAAATGATAAATTGTAAAACTATCGCGTTCGATATGTTTGCAAAATCACTAATTTGAATACGTTTCAAAGCAGAAAAATGAAAATTTATGAAATGCTTGTGATTGGTAAGATGACCATGTTAATGATAAATGATGATATTTTGGTAAAACTTATTACGTGATATTGAACTTATGATAAGGAAAATAATAAGAAAAAAAATCAAAAATATTTAAAACTGTTATATCTAACTACGACAGCTCTAAATAAAAAAAGGTATTTCTCCTAATGCTTATCATAGAAACGACAGTTTTTTTATTTAAAATTTTTTTATAATTTATAAAACAAAAAAAGCTTAAGTAAAAAAATTAAATAATGGAAACAGTTAAACGAATTATAATTTTTCATAAATAATGAATAAAAATCAAAGGTATTAAAAAAAAATAATTGTATAATTTTATTAGAATGAAAAAAAGGAATGATACAAGATAATACTACAATCAACAAACTACTTAAAAAAAAAAAAAAAAAAAGAAAAGAGATTAAATGAAAAAATGAAAAATGCCAATAGCACAGTAAAAATACAGATAGAGAGATGATACTTAGAACAAGAGAGAAATAAAGTAACGAGCAAAGAAACGATGTACAAAGAATAAAAGTGATAGATTTAATGTCGGAGAGATAGAGGCAGGATTAACGGGGGAGACGGGGGTGACACCTACCAAACGACTCCTCGATTTCTCTTGCTCGGGGGTGCGAAGGTTGCCACTATACCCACAGAAGCCTTTGTAGTATTCGCCCTGGTCCGCCACTGAAACAGACATGAGGCCAAAAGTTAGGGCTCGTTATTCGTAACAACTTGTCTCTCTCGACAATTAAATTCTTTTTTTTTTTTTTTCTACTAAAGCAAATTGTTTAAGCCCTCGTAGGGGTCGTGCGATCCTTGCGTGTGCGAATTTCGTGTGTACGTGTGCGGTCATTGGATTTATTTTATATAGCAATATCGGCCAAGGGCGAATATCCACAGAGGCTCCTGGTTGCCTTTACAGAGGCGGTGTCTGGGCGAGCGTCGGGTTGCCTGCTCACAGGCTGCGCTCGACTTTTTCTTTCTTTCTTATGAATTTTTAGTTACGTAATTTTTTTTGCGAAAACGACATTACGTTCTTCAATTATTTATTCGCGCTGCGGGTCTAACTGTTGTTACGTAAACGTAGGACAGTACAAAACAATTAGACAATTTTATTAATTGTATGTAACTTTAAAAAAAGACTAATGAGTTTAAAAAATAGTTTAATTCTTCTCTAGCAATAATATTGATACTAACAAGTTATATAAATTGTAAAACCGTCAATAGAAACGAATATAAGCGTCATTTTCGCAAACAATAATTAAACAGTAGAAAAAAAGGACAAAAAGGTAGCTCTGCTTTTTCTGATCATGATTTTTTTCTCTCTTTTTTTTTACCAGGACTGGATGATCGCTCCTCGCTTACCATTCGCTTGGATTGCTTAACCAATGGCCGATTCATGCCGTTCATCTTGTGGTAAAGGCCGCAGGCGTTGCAGAGGTAATGGCCGGTGCCGTCCCGTCGCCAGAGCGGAGTGGATACCGCCCCGCAATTCACGCACTCACGACCCTCCGTAAAGTACTCAGCTTCGATGTTGTGCACTATTTTTTTTTTTTCATTTGTTTATGTTTTGTTCTATGGTTTTTCTTTTGTTTGTTCAGTGATATTTTATGTTATAGCTTGTGATAGTACGATTGGCATCTTAGTATTCGTTTATTATTCAACAACATTTTTTTATACTTTTCTGAATTTCTATCTTTGATATATAAAAAATATTTTGAAATATTTTTGTATATGCGGCATTTGTACCGGAAAAATCTTGGTAACGTATTGCTGTAATATTTCTACAATATTCCTGCAACATTCATGTACGTACAATATTTCTTCAATATTGTTACATTATTCATGTATCATTTCTGCAAAAGTTCCATTTTGGTTTCCTACTAATGTCTCTACTACTTTATCACACAAAACAGCAATATATTACCGCTTAAAATGCGGCGAGGCTAGAACAATCTCATTACCTCCCAATAACATTTTTAAACACCATCGCAACATCTACAAAACGTTACCACCAGCAACCCCACCCCAAAAAACCAAAATCCACCCAAAAAATGTTCCCCAGCAAACCAACCAACACCAGGCCGCTCAGCGCCAGAATAGCTGCCCGGAGTAATTTGAATGCGACAAACGGCACTGTAAGTTCCGCGCGGGCGCCGCTTATGTAGAGTCGCACGCGGCGATATCGCGCGAGCGGTGGCCCCTTTTTCCACGTGCGCCGTGTACTCATGCGCTCGCCTCTGCCTCTGAACAATTGTCCGGATACCCGCAGTCGTTTTTTTTTTTCATGACGATAAAGGAAAAAAATATGTGCGCGCGCCGAGACGTGAATATGCATTTGGCCGTCGGCTTCGGCGCGGAAAAGAGCAGAGCGTTTAAATATTTTTGCGGCGAACGTGGGAATTGGTGGGTTGGTGAGGTGATTTAGATTGCTGGAGAGTGGATTGGTATTAGTGGTTTTAGAGTTAATTTGTGATTAGATTTTTATTTAAGTTACTGTGATTGCACCGAATGTTAGGGGAATCATTTGTAACGGTTCAAACGGTTAGATGATGAATTATTATTTTTTTAAATTGCAAAAAATGTTCTTTTCGACCATGCATTAGAAAAAACAAATAATGATGATCTTTAAAAAATAACAGTATTCGCCCGTACGCTCCACGACACTGCACTTAGTATTTTTCCACCGAGAAATTTCCTCGAGCAATCGTGACGCGCGCGTTCCTTCGAAAAATTTAACGATCGCCGCGCTAAACTGTTTTTGATGATTTTTTAACAGCGAGCCTCCACCACGATTCCGTCAAACTTAAAAAAAGGAAAAAAAATCCTCACTCGCCGCGCCTCAACTCTCTCCTCAACTATTTTCCTTCCCCGTAAACAATTAAACCATCCTTCAAGCAATCCCACCGCCGTCACAAAAATCAATTATACACTCTCTTATCAGCGCCAGCCCGCGCAATTATAAATATAAGCGCGCACGGAGAGCCCAAGACGGAAGAGAACGCACTAGGCGGAAAAAGGCCGCAGGGGGGAGGGGGGGGGGGAGGAAGAGGACATGGGCCGCGCGTTATCGGCCGCGCCGGAAGTCCCCGGCGCAGGCGATAAGAGGACGGCTCCTTCCCCCCTGTCGCCCGGTGTATATATACCCTTTTCTAAGGCAATTATAGGCTGCGCGCGCGCGCGTGCGCGAGAGCGATGGGCTACTTTCGAGGATGCGCGCGTGCGAGCTTGCGCTATATATGTGGATGCGCGTTTGAGGCGAGGTTTACCGGATGCTTTTGTTGTGAATGTCGGTATACTTGAGATGCGAGGCGTGCTTGGGAGTATGTTAGGGTTGAGTTCATAGGTTGGAAGGGTTTGGCCTATTGGTTTGACGCAAACGTATGACTTCTGGTCACCACTGTTCTATTATGAGCAATGTATAAAAAAGATGAATTTTTTGCGGGATAGCGAAATCAAGCCTATATACAGTAACCATAGAAGCTGCGGTCTCAACGCATATACACATACATCAGCTCTCGGTTCACCGGCCGCTGGTCTCTCTAAAGGCGCAGCATTAGCTGAAATTATAGATGGACGAGCTAGCGCGCGCATTCGGTAATTGAATCAAGAAACTTCCAGCGACTCCTTCCTCTTCTCCTTGCGCTTAAGCTCTCATGTTACCCGGCGGCTCCTCGGGTTTATATGCAGCGCATAGGTCGCACGGAGGACGTTGTACCTCCCATATATATATGCGCACATTGTTTCCCGGGGCGTATATTGGCAGCTTACCGAGTATTAAGGGGAGGCGATCGGATAGAGTTCGCGAGAAGGGCGACGCCAGCCAGTCGCGGGTATGTGGATGTGTATTATCGGCCCTATAAGGTTGCATTACCGGCGACGCCAGGGCGGCGTCGTGGATGTGTGTACATGATGGAATGCTACGAGTTATTCTTTGGGAATGCGGCGCGTGGGAGAGTGGGAGGTTTTATTGTGGCAGCGCGATGATGCGGTGTAGATGTTTGTTTTTGAACTCCTCAAATTTGCGTTATTTTATTAAACGATCAAAGTTTATTAAAGGAATTTATGGATGTGATATTTTTTCAGGATGATCCAACACGTGGCGCTTATCCCATAAAGTACCCGGACCCTCGATAAATTCGCAGCCTCAATGGCGTGCCGAACGTGCATACTCAGAGCAGTTCTCGATACGCGCTTATGGATAGGTGGCGGCGTGAAAGTGAAGTGCAACGATAACAGCTCGCTTTGTATCCAGCTGAGAATAGCGACGGACAGGTCAATAAGGAAATAATAGCAGTGTACGTTATACTGAGGTTAGACCTGCCTCCCGTAATTTTATTGCCACAAAATAAAACAAGAAAGTAAAGCAGTTGAAGTAGTGTAGAGCGAATCTCGGTATGTCGGAATGAGCAAACTGTTCTGCTAGCAACTAGTTAACCGCCGGCTGAAATCCACTCGACTTGATAGTGCGTAATTGGTGTACTTTACGCGTCTCCGCGGCTGTCTAATCTCTCCCCGCAATGTAGACTTCTTACGACACTTGCTACTTTACTGTGCCCGCGTACAGCGTGTTTCTATGACAAAGCGTGGGCATATTCAAATAGAAAAATCACCATGTTTGGGCAATATTCGAATTCATTCGATAACGTAAAAAATCGACAGTTCGCTAATAATAAACCATACGAAGCTTAACCATCATCCGATCACCGAAAAATTTACAACGCCCACCAGACCGACAAAAAACAGCGCCGCCGATCCCCGCATCAATAAATTCCCGCGCCGCCAAAAATAAAAAACCAAACGCCCGAATATATTTAACCCCGCCACGTGCTCTACTATAGCTACTCAGGATGATGCACGACATGCATCCGCGAAGAGAGCAGCTCAGCGTCATCATCATCGTCTTCGCGTTCTGGCGCGTGAGCCTTTGTAAAACGGGCCGACACTCGACGAGTGCAGTATACGCTGGGGATAAGTATTATATTGGAGACTTGAAGAAAAGAGCGCCGGCTTTTTCGAGACGAGAGCGCGGCTCTGGAGCTCGCGGGTTTCTTAAGGGCCCACTTCAGCGGAAGCGCGGTTTTTCGGGGCGGATGAAACGAGCGCGTCCTTTGAGGTGGGCTGGTTAGTTGGTTTGTTTGGGTTATAGCGGGTTTGTGTGAGTTTGGGGGAAGTGATGGTTTTTTTATTAGGGGGTGAGAGTTTGGTTGGATTATTATTGTATTAAGTTGGATTTAATGGTTATGTTTTTAATAGAATTGCTTTTGAAAGCTTGTAACGCGGTGATACGAACAGTGTTTACAATAACGTATACCGAAACATTTTATTAAAAAAATTCTTATTTCCAAGCTCGCGTAGGCCGGCGAGGCAATTAAAAATTATCGGCTGTCCTTGACGTTTGACACTCGCGACGTTCCCGAGAAATTCGGGCAAATTCCAACTCTCTCCCTTTTATTTACGCACTAAACGCGCCACCAACGTTTTAACCTCTGATCTCGATAATTTCTCCTTTCTCTCTCTTTCTCTTCCCTCGCAAGTCAGCCGCATTATTTTTTCTCTCTCCTCTCACGAATATACCCCAACTATCCATTACATACTCGCCTGATTAAAAAAAAAGAAGCGGATCCGCGTACAACAAATGACAACAATAATTTCGAAGACATGTCGACATACACACACACACTCGTGCGAGCTCGCTTATCAGCCGGCCGGGCTCGATTATCAGCGCTCCGGACCGGCCTAATTATAGAAAGCTTTTTCTCTGCGCGCTCTTGCAAAAATAAAGCGAGAATCCGCGATAAGCCGAGAAGTCGCAGCTGAAGTGGCTCGAAAGTTCGCGCCCCATTGAGGCTTCCTTATCGCAGTCTTCACGGTCTGCTTCGGTTTTGGACGGACTGAAATTTGAATTTCGCGAAAGTTGGCTCGTTTATCGCGGAGCTCTCTCGATATGCTTTGGAAATTAGTGAAAATATCTAGACCGCGCGCGCGCGCGGAGTGTATATCTGCGGTTAATTATCTTTGCTTCGTTAACGAAAATTTATCGCTTGACATAATAGTATTAACCGGCGCTTTCGTAACGCTAAGATCTTACATCACGAGATCGTTGAAAAGCTTGGAAATTGAGTTGATAGGCGAGAGCTGGTGTAGTAAGAAGTTTGGGATATTGAATTTTGACGTTAATATCGTTTGAAATTATTCCTTTTAGAATTATTATAAACGTGGATTATGCAGCGCGGCTGCTTAGCTGTCTGGTGCTGTCGTCATCTTATTAGCTTTTAAACACTTTTTAATGGGTCTTTTATAATTACGCGACTTAATTAGCAAGGTACTTTACCATAATTACGGGGAATTTAGTTACGTAACCGTATAAATGATCTTTCTCCATAAACATCTAATTTCCTCCGATTTCCACTCGAAAGCCAAAACGTCTTTCAAAACAAACAAAACGATGACAATTACCACAAACAATTAATCAAAACGTTTCCGTAACAATCTTAACAGCCGACAATCCTCGTATTTCCCAGCGCATCAGAACAACAAACTTCCCCAGCCACCCTATACATAAACCAAAAAAAACACCTCCGGTATTCCCGTGCACTAAAACCCAAAAAATCAATCAAATTCACTCCTCACAACCACCCTCATCAAGATACCAACTCTCCGCGCCAATCTCACTCCTCATCCTCCAATATCCACCACCGCCTCTCCAAGCAGAGAAGCGACTCGGCGTCTCGGAAAATCCTTTCCTCGTCTGCATAGACACACATTCTCGCGTTCTATCGTGCATCCGCGATTAGATAGCCGGTTAATGCTCGAGCGTAGGTGGGTGTATACTAAGCGCCGAGAGAAGCGGCCTTGCGCTCCGAATTTATCAAAGCGAGCTCGGCCGCTGCGGCACCCGGGAATAGATTCCGCGCGTATCGGCCTGTATGGGATGATTGTAAGCCGCGGCGACGCGGCTTGATTACACCTATACGCTTGTGGATGCGGCTAGGTCAGGGCTGGAGTGGATTGATATGGTGTCTCTGGGTGGACTGAAGGTTAATTGTTGAGATGTCGCGGGATGAGTGGTTTATTAATGTATTGATTTTCGTAGTATGTGGATTTATAGATATTTAATCAAAATCGAGCTAAGTAATATAATATTTGGAACGAGTGATTTTTCGTTACTTTTCAAACCGAACGAATTATAAAAGCGCTCGAAAAAAATTGTTTACCATTCCCTCTGATTTACGTCACTAATTAACTCGGAGCCGCGCCGCGCGACGTCGCTTCCAGCAAACACGCCGCGATCTCGGCAGAAAAAATACAGAGCGCCGCTCGCCGATGTAGAAATAACTCATCGATTCCACGAGAAAGAGACAGCGTCACAATGCAATAAACGGCCCTCTTATCGCTCGGACGCTTCAGTCTCTCTATGTGTATACACACATATATATACACTTTATTAAGTCTTGAAAGATAGCCGGCTACACAGCAGCGGTAGCCGGAGAGTCGTCACTGACCCATGGCGCTGCGCGCGAGATAAGTCCATGGACTTCGGGCGGCCGCCGATAAGAGCCAGAGAGATCCGTGTGTATATGTACAGCGCGCGCGTGATTTTCCTGATTGTATACTGGGAGAACGAGTAGCTGCAGCATCGCGGGCTTGATGATTTATGCTTTTCGGACAGAAAAATTTATGGAGCTTCTACTTTTTTTCACGGACTTGTTATCGGCGTGTGTTTTTGTCGCTTTGCGTTCAGAGTTGAATTGATTGTTTTTGGGTTTTAAAATTTTGTGTATAGTTTTAACGAAAACATCGGCCGATACGAATTGACAAAAGTTCATCTTTCGCTGCATCAGCCAAACCGAGACAGTCAGCTAACGAAAAATCGCGCCTCGTTCATCTCACTCCGATCGATTTTCTCACGAGCCTGCGTGAGTCCCAGCCCAGCCCCGATGAAAAATGCGCGACAGCGTGAAAAGCGGACAATATTTTGGTCAAAACTAAACTCTCGCTCCCCCGAGTATTTCGTCACTCTCCCTCTCAGGCCGCCCAGGGATAGAGGCACCCGTAATTCGACGCCCCCGCGTGTGTCTCTCGTCTCTCGCTGCTCTTTCCGGCGCTCGGGGCCCGGAAAATTTGTCAGGCCACCCCAATTGCGACCGAACGAATCCTTTTTCTCTCGCGCGATATTTTACGAGCTATCCGACACTAGAGGCGAACGCGCATGCATAGTATTTTTCGGGATAACATTGTTAATGCTGAGGAACTTAACGAGTGGTTTACGCGGTTTTTCGGTAAAAAGTGGGGTCGCTTTTTTGTGGAAGCCATTAAAAAGCGATAATCGGCTTTCGAATGACGATACAATGTTGCGCTCGAGTTTGCTCTGAGGCAACAAAGTCGACGGTCTGTGGCGAGAATTTTTTTTTAAGTGGTCGTTAAATGCTTGTGTGGAGTCGTATTTTATACGAGTACTGGGGAATATTGTCAGATTTATTTTTAGGCTGATGCGCGGTGACCAGAACTGAAGTGAAAACGGATTGCGCTTCATTCGAGAGCTATATATTTCTTCAAAACTGAACGGTGCTTCTGTGAAGCTCGATTTACGTTCGGCGATCCGGCAGCAAAGCATTTAAAAGCCCAAAGTAAAAAAACAATTTCACTTCAACGCCAAATATCTAGTAACAATATCCAACCCAAAACTACTCATCTCCTCTCTATCCAATACCGTAACCAAAATCCGAGCCGCGCGCGCGACGTTACAGAGCTCTTTTAGCGTCTGTTTTACGGCTCGGCTCTGGCGGGCGGCGGCGCGCACGCCCACCGATCGTTTGACAGTTTCCACGAGGCCGAGTTGAGAGAAAGCACGCGTCTGTTTTGAACCTGCGCCAGGCGAAGCTGCCTGCTTTTTTCGGCTAGGCGCAAGAGGCGGAATGAAAAAGTCGAAAGTTTTTTTATTTTATGCATTCGTGCTTTCTTTGTTTTAATAAAGTTGGGTGGGAGGTTTTGTTGGTTGGTCGAGGGGTTGGAGTTTGGTTTTGCAAAATGTTTTGAGCGATAAGGCGGGGCTTTGAGTATTTTCTTGAAAATGTTTGTTATTTTGTGCGAGGATAATAATACATTTTTTTGAAATACTTTTGATTGTTGTTGAAATAAACGTGATGCGATGCCAATCGTACGTATTTGCGCGAGACAACAATGCGAATGGCACGAAAAGCGCAATTTCTTTTATCTGCGGCACGTGAAAATATTCGCATTCATGAACAAACATCGATGATTTTTCTGAACGACTGTTTGCAGCTTATCTGTTTTTTTTCTTTGAATTATTGTTTATTCAGAGAAATTTTATAGATTTCTTTCTTTGGAAGCATCTTTGTGAATATTACGAATAATTGACAGAATTGAATTCAATGTTTCAAGAAGAATATTCTTATACAATTTTTTTTTTTAAACTTATTAAAAAATGTTGACGTTTTTTTTTTTACTGTCATTCAGAAACAATCATCTTATTGGACAATTTTATTTATATATAATAACAAATAAGTATATATAATTATAAAATACAGCAGATTTTTATATTTTTTATACAGACAAATGGACTCTGATTTTATTATGAATTTTTTATATTTTCTTATAGAAAAGTCAAAATCATTAAGAATATTTCAATTAATTTAAAAAAAATCTAAAATAGTTACTATAAAAATCAGCTGTATCAATACTCATAAAATATTTATCGTTTAGAAAAAAGATTGCGAAAGTAACTTTTTTTGTGGAACATATGTTTTTAAATCAATAAACTATAAATAACTTATTCGATTATCAAATAATCACAATTTAAAATAAAATATAACATGAATTTCAAATTTAAATGCATGATACCGGTTGATCCCGTACTTCAATAAAAAAAAAACCTTACATATTAAAAAACGATAATTCAAAACTCTTTCTTCTAAACAACAAACAAATAAACCTAAATACACGGAGATGAAACTAGCCTCTCAAAACCCCCATCCCATCAGCGCTAGTCCCACCTCCCACTCCCCCAAAAAACAAAAAAAAATCACTCACTGGCTGTCAAATTGGCGGCCGCGCTGAGCTGATGCTGGGCCTGGCTGATCGCCCCGGTGCCCCCAGCCGTCGACACATTGATCCTATTATTAAGCGGCCGATGTTTGACATCGGCCACCCTACTAGTTGCGGCGGCCGCGGCGGCCGCGTAGGACTCACCGCTCGTCACGTAGCTGGACCAGCAGGCGACGTCGGCGGCCGAGGCCAGGGCGGCGCTCGACGCGGCGACGGCCTGGGGGTTGCTGGTGTAGGGCGGCGAGTAGCGGAAGCGAGCGCCAAATGGCGGGGTGAAGGCTGGGAGGCTCTGGTGGCTGGCTGTGGGTGCCTTGTCCGAGTAGTCCTCCGACATTGGTGGCAGGGTGCCGCTGACGGTTGGAACTGTGGGGAGGGAGGAGAATTAAGGGGCTTGTTTTTTATGGATATGGGATGTGCATTGATGAGTAAAGGATGTGTGTTTACCTTGAGATGTCCAGAGCTGCTGGGAAGTGGGTGTAAGCTCGGCTGGGTTCATGTACATGGGGTAGCCAGTGCTGGATCCGGTGCTGGATCCGAGACTGCCTACGCCGGCCATTCGGTACAAGGATGAACTGTAATGAGAAAGGGTAATTCGTTAGAAATTTTACGATTTTTCAGGGAAAATCTTGATGTTTATATATGTAATAGAAATCATTCATTAGAAGCGCACGATAGTTCGTATTGAAGTCGGTGTGATTTTGCCGTTAAATGGCTTTGAATTGATAAGTTGTATTTTACGGCCTTCATTTAGTGGTACCTTATCGAAAAATAAACTTTGTTTAGTAACGACGATTAGTGAAAACTGTAAATTAAAATTTATCTTTATTGAACCTGAAATTACCATACGTTTAGATAAATACATATTGAATTACTTATCTTCACAACTTAATTATTTTTTCACCTAATTGTATTAACAGATTCGTACACGCTATCTAACATTGCAGGATCATACATTAATACATGCAATATTATTGTACGATAACCGTATATTGAATAATAACAAGATCATTAAATCTATATTGACTTTCATACCGATTATTCAATCGCCCTAAAATACACCATAACCCACACTTTAAACACCAGCAAAAAAAACCCACAACTACCCTCCCACATTCCCCAACCACTTCATCCAAAAAAACCATTAACCTCCCAAACGCCCCCTCCAGAATCACCGTAACCATCCTCTCTGCCCCCCGTAACCGGAAATGCCTCACCTGTCTCCGAACCCCCGCACCTAGCGGAAGCGCATCGAGCTTCCGCACATGCGGGCACGCGCTCCGTTAAAAAAAAGGAAAAAAAAAGTCGGCGCCGACGCGTGCTCGTCCCATATATCCGGGCGGCCGACACGACTACTCCATTACCGCGAGGCGCCATTTACCTGCGCGCGACGGGGGCCTACCTACGCGGGCGTTTTTACCTGGCCGCCGCGCCCCCCGTGGAAGTTGGGAAGCGCGGATGACTGGGGGCATTGGAATGAGAGATGAGGAGGATGAAAGGTTTGGGAATTGGGGAATGAAGATGTTAGGGGGTTTGCTGGTGTGTGGGTGAAGTTGGATTTATCGGTGGGAGGTTTTGGTGGTTGGGAATTATGGTGGGATGTGAATTTAATGACTTGTTGATTTGAAGGAGGCAAAGTGGAGTTGTGGAAAATAGAGTTGGGATGGGATTACGCGGTGGTTTTAATGTTTGTCAGAGTTTTCAGTATACAGAGGCAAACTTTTTGGACAATTGCTGTATGCTTCATACCTTTTAGAGAATTTTATCACACTTTTCGTAAATTACTCGATATTTCTAGTAAAACTTGCGTTAAAAACGAATCTTATAAAATTACGTAAAAATTCATTGTTAATCATTTGAATGTTATCGCCTTATAAAACAAAATACTAATTTTTCAAAAAAATTATTCTCTCTGTAAAAGCACCTAATTTTCTCTCTATTCCTTTCCACTCTCCACTCGCACATCCTCTAAACTGTCCGCGCAGGGACATTATGGGGTTTATCTGATTATCGCAGACGAACGGGAAAATGTCCCTGAAACACGAACTACCGATGATTTTTGGAGACTTCGGATACCTATATATAACAACACGACGAACGGTTCGGCGCGCGCTTTCGTAGCTGACGCATCTAGTGCAGACTGCAGAGTGGCCTATGCATTAGTTCGAGATGGAATTTCGGGACATTCTTAAAATGCCACCCAATTATTCGGCTACGCTCGACGCTGGCTGTTCCTGTTTTGTCTTTCGGCAGCGGTGAGTCATGCGGTATCTTTTTGGTTATCGAGTGTTTTGTGAATTTCTGGGTGAGGTTACGGATTTGTTGACTGTTAGAAATTTAATCGTTTATTGTAGGATTTAGTTGGAGTGCAAGATATCGATGTTTAAAAATATGAAATAGTTTGGTAAGTATTGAAATAGATAATCGTGCTAATTTAATTTTAGTTTATTTGAAGTAATGATTGGGTTAAATATCGAAATGTAAACGACGATTTATTAAGGCTTTTTGAAACGGGTAAGGCATTGATTAAGCAGATTTGATGAATGCTCTGTTAATTTAACGCGTGACTTGCAGAAAAAGCAAAGCACAATCGCTTCCTGAAACATTATGATTTGAAAATAATAAACAGTCCTACGTGAGATCCAGTCTAAGCTGTTTGTACAAACACTTCTAAACATGAAAAAATAAAGCAAATAAAAGGCAAGATCAGTAAATTGCGAGTTAAAAAAAAATGATCAGTAATTTTCAAAATCAAATTAGAAATTCACAAACAGTTTTTACACTTTGTCTACTTTCAAACTCAGTATTCGATATAAAATAATTACGCTTAGCAATAAATTCCCACTAGTAATTCCTATAAAAAAGAAAAACCTAACATTCAGAGAACACCAGAATCACTCAAAATCAAAAATAACCATCAACCATCCACTACCTATCAACAAACACTATCCACCCCAAATAATCAAACTCGACCTCATACCTCGAACTCTCCATCGATCCTCTCCACCTCCGCGAGCCTCCACACCTAGCTCCACACTCTCGTCCCTCTTAAAAAAAAGAAGCAATCACCAACAACTCACGAGCGCTCGCCAAGGCGAAAGAAGCAAAACTGCGCGGCTGGCAAGCCCGAAGGACTCGCGAGAAGAAAAGCCGGAGTTATCAGCGGCTTTGCAAAACGTAGCCGCGCGAAGATGTCAATACCGCGGCGGCCTTGGGTATCCGCGATGCGCCGGAGGCACGTAGCTGCTGCCCGGTACGTGCTTCTGAGACTCTACTTGCCAAAGCTTCCGTGAGGCTTAGTCGATGCTGGGATATGTGTGTGCACGATGAGATTTTCGTTTCTCTGAGTTTTTTGAAATTTGGGTTTGAGTGTAGGGATAGCTTTTTTTTTAAGGTGAGTTGAGAATGGTTGGGTTAAAAGCTTGTCGTGCAAAATTAGTAGCCGAGTCTAAATTAAGCCTCTTTGTCTCAACAATAAACGTAAACTCAGCTAAACGCAAGTCTTTATCAGATTTGCTGAATTTCGGCAGCTCGCGCGTATGATTAATCCTCCGTATCACGTGCTCGTCACGTTCTTTAAAAAAAAAAAAGTGCAGCGCTAGCGCTTCAAGTCCGCTGCGCAAAGTAAATATATATACACGTATATGCACTGGACTCGGGGCAGTCGTCGATTCTTGAACTCACGGAGCTAGTGACAAAACTCGAGCCGCGCGCGGGCAGGCCCCGAAATCCGACACCCAGCCGCATGTACAATAACGACGCTATAGGTCAACGAAATTCGTTCGCCGGCGTAATCGGCCGGGGGCTCGATGACTCGCTTTTATTAGTAGGTCAGGTTGTTTTTTGCCCGCTTTTGTTGCTGGATTTTTCAATTGCGGATCGCTTTTTTTTCTATTGAATAATGGAAAGAGCGTAATTTATACGAAATCTTTTTATGAAATGGTAAATTTTTTTTGAAAAATTTGGTTTTGCGTATTAGAAACTTGGACTAAACGAGCCAAACTATCGTCCACGTACAAGAGCTGTTTACCGCGGCAAAACTGACCCTCGGGCATTAGCTCGCTTGTAACGATGCGCTCGTTAAAGTCGAAGGCATCCACATAGACGAAAGAGAGTGAGAGAGAGAGAAAGAGCACTGAAAGCGCATTTGGCAAAGGACTGTTGACTTAGCGGTTTCCACTGTCTCGGATGTGGCTACGTGTCCAGTGCGCGCTCACCAGAAGAGGAACCGGAATCGAGAAAAACTAAGCGCGCTTCGTTGGTGCAACATGCGAATAACCGCTTGAGATGAGAGTAGAAGGTATAAAAGTGGATGGAAGGAAGTGGGACGTATAGACAGGATATATAGATTTAAGTATCTTGCTTGGTAATTTTTTTGTAAGTGGATTTGTTTTAGAAGAATAGAGTTTTTAGTTTGGCACTGTAGCGTTTTTAAATTGCGGATTTTTTTCTTTTCAAGTGGCGGAATAAAAAGTATGTTTCCTTTATTATGTAAGAGGTATTAAAACAAAATGTACTATTTATAATACATCACGTATTCGAACAAATGGAAAATGTTGCGGGAACTATTGTTTTCATATAGCCGAGCGTAAGGTTTTGTAAAATTAAAAAGAATTTCCAGTTTTGTTTTTTTTTGTGCGAGGAAAGAAATAAAAAAACTGAATAATAAACAGTTAAATAGAATGAACATTTTTGATGAATATTCCTGCATATGAAGACTCCATAACGCAAATGCAAATTCAACGAAAACCTTATGCAAAGAGGCAGTAAACTTAAAGACCGTTTGGACAGCTGAGCCTCGAAAAAATAATAGAATTTAGTGAATAAATGTAGAGACACGCAGTAGGAAGTATATTTTATAAAATCATTGCCATGTTAAAATAATTTTGTGTAATTTATTATATAATAATTTATTCAATCAATTACCACTCCGAATTGTTCTGTATTACTCCACGTCATTACTAAAACCATATCAACAAAGCACCTCTACAACATAAAAAATAAAGCATCTCCATCAAACATTAAAAAAAAGCAGAAATTTCAATAAACGGAAGGGCCACTCACGGAAACGCGCGTGTCCTTCTACATATGCGTGCATTAGCGCAAAGGCAAAGATGCAGGCGCTCGCGCGCAGCGAACACGTGTGACATGGCCATGTTAACGCAAAGCGCTGAGGAACTAGCGTAGGTACACGTAGAATGTATATATATACATATATATACCTTCTTAGACCGAAGGGCAATTAGCCTGGCGCGCGCCGGAGCTGCTTCTGCAAGGCCGGAATTTACTAGCGATGGTCGGTTGCGTAAGTTTTGCGTTTGGAAGAATTTTCTATAGGAAATCGCGGTAAGTGTGTGGATTGAGTTATTCTCAGAAATGGGATGAGCGAGGGTAATAAATTAAAAATAGAATTAGAAAGCTGCGAGATAATTAAGGTAACATTAGATTCCGTCGACTTTTTATAACAGTTTTACGTACACATAAACAACTTTATCAAAACGATCATCTCTCACAAAAATCATTTTTCCGCATACCACATCAATCAACATCTCACAAACCACCCAAAACCTCCAAAGTTTACGCAAACCCAATCCATCACATCCGGCATACCTCAAAAAAAAATCCAAAACAACCCCGTCAACTCGAACAAGCGAGTCGATTCAAGCCGCGGCTCGAATAAAGAAAATATACATAAGTACACATCGAGCTCGCGCCCATCGATGAGAGGAAGGCAAAGTCGCGCTCGCTATATATATATACGCGCAAAAGGGAGCTTAATAATACGAGGCTCGTGTTGCTTCCGAGAAGCTCTCCTCGGTCGTTCTCCCTAATGGCCGGAACGAATTCCTGTCTCCGCGTTCTCTTATATACATAATACGAGCGCTCTCTCCCTCTCTTACGCGCGCAACTTAACTATATATGCGTTCTGCGTTACGTTCCGCTTTCTCTTTCGCGCGGTTGGGTATAGAGAGACAAGTGCATTAAAAGTTCTCGTAGATCGAGCCTCGCGATTTTCCTGGGGGGCCCCCCGAGAGTAGTAGTTTACTACTTTTTAACGAGCTGTGTGGATAGGTTGGGAGAGCAGGTCTGGTTTTTGCGGGGTTTTCTGAAGGGGGCTTATGGCTAATGTCTATGAGAGTTGAGAGCGTTTAGGTATTGAGAGGTTGGGAATGGATTGGCAGCGGCGGTGTTGATCCTTTCGGTAGTATAGTTTTGAATGTTACATTGTTTAGATTGAATTGAAAATTTAGAAGAAAAGCAAGTGGATGAAAAACCTTACTGAAGAGACTTACTTAATTCTTAATTATCTCCTTTGTAAAATTAACGTCGATTCTGTACACCTCCTCCCAATAGAAACCATTATTCCTTACATAAACAATATACATCCCCATTACAAACACATTTCAAGCTCCACCTCGAACGAAAAACCACAGCAACCCACACACAGAGAACTAATAATTCAGCGGCTGTATAAAGGCGACTGAACTCCCACCGCATTTTTCCGCTCCTCCAAGAGGACAGTGGATAGCCTCATCGAATTAAATACTCTCTCGCTCCCCGCGGCTTGTTTGCGTATATACACACGCTAAAATTACGCGTCTCCGAGGTTCTTCACATCGACGGTTCGCAGAGAAAGAGAGAGAAGCAGCGCCAGCGGAATGCAGAAGCCGCGAAATCCAATACGCAGAGAGTGAAACTGCGCGAACAGCCGAGGGGTTATGGCCCCCGGGGAGTTTTATTATGTAGGCCTGCTATATGGAGGGACTGCGTGTGTGTATGTATGTGCAGAGAAGGAGATAAGAGCCGGAGAGCTTCACACGATCTCGTTTCGCGAGCTGGAAGGGCAGAAAAGGTGAGACGACGGGAGCAGCGCGATGGCGATGCTTTCTGCGATTAATCTTTGAGTGTGAAATCGAAAATTACATACTTTGTGTGATTCTTGAAAGATCACGCTAGAGCTCTAATATGAAAGCTCTCGGTTTTAGAAAGAAACCAGCGTGAATTGGGTGCGCATCAGAGGCAAGCAATGCGCGCGTTATGCACGTATATAGTCCTCGAGAGTTAGAGGGAGATAAAAAGTCCGAGAGACAAATATTTGCAGGCTGCTAGTCGCGTCTCTCCCTGCGGGAGTATATGCGTGAATAAGCGCTATGTATGTGGTCTCTCTCTCGCTCTCGCGTCTGGCATATCCGGCGCATTCGTTCCTCGCGATAATCCTGATAAGCCGACCGATAGATAAGCCTGATAGGATTGTATACATATTGGGTGTCCTGTGTTTGCCCACGGCCGGACCATCCTTGGGAGCTAGAGAGTTTGTGTGTGTG
Organism: Eupelmus azureus; assembly: GCA_030522685.1. NCBI lineage: Eukaryota > Metazoa > Arthropoda > Insecta > Hymenoptera > Eupelmidae > Eupelmus > Eupelmus azureus. Next base: position 3,639 of record JAPYZA010003535.1, on the reverse strand, counting down.
GGCGGTGATGCTAGAGTGATGAGAGAAAAATTCGTGGGTTTGGAGAGAGAATGCTTTTGTTTTCGTTGATTTCGAGGACTTTGTTGTAGGAAAAATTAGATTGAAGTGTATTTAAAGTAAAATTTTTAATATATGTATATTAAAAGAATATCAATTCACAGTTACATTATTTTTAATGCAGAAGTAAATGAAATTTTTAATGTTTGCATTGAATTTAATATAATGTGCATTACTTTGCTTCAATGCAGGTATCGAAAAGTTCGAGTAGACACACGCTAAATGTAATGCGAAACCATTCAATTTTTTTACATCCGTTCGCGAAAGTTACATTCGTATCAAATTAGAGTATCCTAAAACTTAAAAAATATCAATTTTCAAATATATTACCGATTCTTTTATTACACTCGTACCGAATACATTTCCACGCAAGGCAACAATTTTTATACGAAATAAAGACCAGATCCAAAGGCCAACGAAAACATTCTAAAACAAAGTTAAAATCTGCCCGGATTAAAGTAAAAACAAGCCGATTACCGAGCGATAAGCGCGCAGAATGAAAAGAGCGCAATGTCAAGGCCCAATCGAATCTCTCCGACTTTTCGGCTCTGCTTGTATCGATATCTCCCCCGACTGTGCACTATCGGGCCCCGAGACTCGCGCGAGCAAACACCGATCACTATGCCCGTCAATCTTTCCCTTATGTCCGTAGCCTCGCGATATCTTTAAGTTAAAAATTCTTTCGGCCCGACTATTTGTGTGCTCTGTGGTTTAAAAACAAATTTTGTTTATCGTTCGTATGTATAATTAATTTTTATTCATACGGTACGAGACTTGTTTAAAATCAGCGTGAAGTGATGATTATACAGATGGAAAATTAAGTAAACTGTTGGTATGGCCTTACTGAATTGTCTTATTATTAAATATTGTGACAGTTAGGGATACTTAGAACTTGACAATATTTCAAAGATTATGTAAAGATTACGTAACTAATCAAATTTCAACTGGTATAACAAGCATACAAAAATCAAAAAACCCCAAGTATACATATCAAACAAAAAACCCAATCAAATCGCACAACTAATCTCAACCCCAAACCTCAACCAAAAAAAAACCAAAAAACAAAAAAAAACTCACTGCATCTCGTCGATCTCGCTCCAGCCTCTATCCTCAAAGCTCAATCCTCTCGTTCTCGCTCTCCTCTCAGCTCTATTATCCGGCCCTCGTGGCTCTCTTAGCGCGCGATAGCCGAGGAATTGCGAAACTCCGCAGAGAGAAAGAGCTACACACACGCTCGGCTGTCGGGGGGCGGAATACCGCGATGGGCGGAGAAGCAGCCGTCGATCGAAGCCCCGACAAGAGAGGAAAAAAAGAGAGAGAGGAGTGCGTATGTGAGTGTGCTATATGTCCCGTATCTGTCACCGGGCGAGCGGGAACTGAGGTAGGAGAAAATCTGAGCGAAGCGCGAGAGGCGAGAAGGTATAGTGGCGCGCCACGCACAGGACTTCTCCTCTTCCCTTCTCTCTCTCTCTTTTTTTTCACCGCGCGCCTCTCTTTCCTTCTTTAACGCCGAGCGCCTCGGATGCCCCCACTGTGCGGGCGATCCACGGGCTTTTGGCGCCCCTCTCTTCTCTCGCGTGTACGTATAGCTTCTGCGAGCGCGCGAAAGCGGGGCTATACTCCCACTACTTTGCCCTGGTGGCTTCTCTTTTTTTGCTTTTTTCTAGTTTTTTTTTTCAGCGGGCTTGCGGGCCTCCGGCGGTTGTATGTAGTTTTGGGGTTATGCGGTGATGGTTTTTGGGTTGGTTTGGTTTGGAATACTTTTTTTCTTGGGACCGAGTAGCGTATTGAAGATTAATTTATTTCGGGATGGTAAATATTTTTACGTATTTTATTTGTGTTTTACTGCAAACTCTTGGAAATGCTCCAAAATGAATTCCGGAGTAAATAAAGCGTGAAAGGTCACTTTATCCACAAAATCACTAATAACAATCGAAGCGCTCAGCGCTATCTCAAACTTCAAATAAACAAAACTCTCGCCAACTACAGCAACTAAAAAACATTAACAACAACCGTCTACCCCCTCTAGTCTACCCAACCTTTCCTCCACCAACCAACAAGGCCATTATTTACCATACACACTTCCCAAAAGCAAAGACACCTCACAACATCGCCCAGCTCGCTATCAAAGCCACTATCCCATCCTACGTGAGATCGAGCCAACAATCAAGCAGGCACCTCCGCGAATCGGCCATCAGCCTCGATCTGAAAACGGGTAAACAAGAAAACAAACTCGAAAATGCATGCAGCGCGCTCGGAATCACGCGCGCACACGTGTGCCGGCCTGGCCGATACGACACGTGTGCCAGCGCGCTTCCGCCCCCCGAGCGGCACGTAAATTGCCGGGGGAGCCGGCTGGGCCGGCCAGTCGGCGAGGACAGCGGCACGCGCCTGAGCTGGATCGTGGCGAGGCTGATGGGTATTGTTGGAAAGTGGCTTTGTTGCGGTTTAACCCTTTAATGACCGGTGAGGTAGAGGATTTTGAGAATCATTTGGGTGGTGCGGGGATGTGGGATGGGTTTGGGTTTGGGGAGAGGGTGGTGGATTGGGGGTTTGATTGGGAGGTGTTTTGGTGGTGGATTTGCGTGGGATGGGGGTGTTGAGGTGTAGGTGTTGAAGGTAGTTTGTATGGTTTCTCTTTTGGCTTTAGGTGATTAATAATTGTGTTTTTTAAGTGGGTATTTTTAGATCTTGTCTTTATGATTACGTGGGTTTAATATATGCATGCTTGACTAATTAAGTTTCTATCGCGTCTTAATTTATATTTAACTGCAGTATTTAAAGAACACTGCTGTCTCATTGCGGTGAGTGTATTGTAGTCTTTCGGTGAAGAATATATTGCTAAATGATTACCGTACTTCTAAGACTTTATTTTTTATTCCAGTTGGAATAATTTTAAGAAATACTTTCTCTTTGTTTAAATTATAGTAGTAAACGTATATTGATTTTCAAATTTAATGTACGGTTGGAAGCAAAATTTTTTAATATATACATTAAACGAATGTTAATGTACAATTACATTAATTTTCATACAAATCTGCATAAAAGTTTTTAAATTTACATTAAATTCAATATAATTTTACGTTAAATTTAATACAATATGCATTAATTTCCTTTGATTAACATATCTAACATTATGCTTCCATATGCATAAATGTACATTAAATTTAATGAGATAACATTTGACAATGTAGCATTAACCTAACGTCTTATTAATTATTAAACGAAAAACATTGCACATATTAAAATAAATATGTAATGATTTACAGCTTTCTTAAAAATAGAATTAAAATTAGAATTTTTAATTAAATTTTATTTATTTTTCAGTGTGCAATTAGCGCAAAACTATATCATAATTTAGTTTCAACATAAATTTGAAGTGTTGGAAATTACGAGCAAATTCCAGTCACTCGCGAACCCGATAATTACAGTGTAATAATGAAATGTCTTTGTTTAAACTTAAAAAATAAAGAATTTCGTGCATTTTTCTCGACCCGAACTATATTGAAGAATCATCGGATTCAAGTGAATCATATGAAACGCTCGTAATAGTCGTGCTGAGCGAGTGCATTCATGTTCGTC
>JAPYZA010003534.1:0-14946 GCA_030522685.1 Eupelmus azureus | reverse complement strand
TATATATATATATATATATATATATATATATATATATCGATCTTAATCAAGTGTATCTAATTTTAGAATATTTAAAATTATTATACATTTACAAAAAAATATCCGCTATAATAAAATTTTTATGAAAAAATAGTTAATAAATTTTGTATAAAATTTTATAATTGTTTTGATTTTTTAAATGAACTCTACTTTATGTAAGGATTATTTTCTATGAAGCAGATCTTTAAAGAAAAAAATATAACCAACATGAAAGGTGTCTTAGATTTTGGAATATATTATTAGTGGCCAAAAAATAAAAGCCGCAATAGTAAGATTTAAAACTTAAAAAACAATTTAAAACAATAGTTTTTCACTTTATATGCAAGTGATTTAGTTTAAAAAAGAGTATGAAATGATAACATAAAATCAGAGAAATAAAATTAAGCTTTTATTTGCCTTTTTTTAGAATAAAAATAAAATGTTAATTTTATTTAAAGTTCAAAGTTAAACACAAAAAGTGCTACAAACTTTATCTAAAATTGTACCATTATTTTTAAGAATAGTAAATGAAAGATTTTTTCTCTACTTTTATATTATCTTTTAAAAATTATTTAAACGTTTTAAAAATTGGATTCTTTTACACTCCAAGAAAAAGTTTTTTATATATATTTTCCTTAAGGTAATATAAACATATTTTTTGGAGTAGTAAATGCTTATAGCTTTTCATTTTATTTGAAAACCGATTCTATGTTCCAAATCTGAGACATTCTTGTAAAATGTAGAAAATAATAATCTAATACACTTTTAAACTAATAAAATGGCAAGTTTGTTTTAATTATTGGATTCAAAGATTAACTTCGTTTCTGTATTTCAATAATCTATTTTTTTATAAAAATATTTTTATGGTTAATGATTTTGTAAATACAGTAACAATTATCGTTTATCATATCTACTTATTACCTAAAATGTTTTTTTTTAAAGAAAATTTTAATCAAAAATTGGTTATTGTGGGAATCAAACCAAATCAAAACGGGTTGTAAACATATATATGTTTGTAACACCAGTTATAGATGATATGCAGACGTATAATAAAATATAATTAGTTCTTTAAAAATTATAATTATTCTTGTATCGGTTTATATTAATCTGAGAATATTTAATCAATAATTATAATAGTTTTTCTAACACAATAATTAACAGGAATCTAAATTTTATTTAATAAATACAAATCAGTAAATTCAAAATATATTATTCAATATACAAAGAAAGAAGCACTGCTTAGACTACCTCTGATCAATATATTGAAGTTTAATTTAATAGTCTCATGCACTGTTCAATAAATTAATAATTTTGTTAATTAATTTATTGTTCTTTAATCACTGTTCACAGACTCACTAATTTCGTTTATTTCATTCTTAAGTGAACAGTTTATCAAATTTATTAACTTAGGACGAATAAGTATAATGTAAATACAGATACGCAGATAAAATGAAACGAACTTTTTATATTATTGTAATGCATGAAAGTAAAAAAAAGAAACGAATTTAGATGCGTAAAAATTGTATAAAAACCTATTACGTGTATATATAAATATATAAATATTATATATACATAAATAAAACATGTTTTTCGATATTACACTTGTACTATTCTACTAATTAAATTTAACGTAAAACAAGAGGATATGACTAAATTTTCTGTTACTAAGCAGCTATTCTTAAATGTAAATAAAATACTTATGTAACCTTATTTGCATCTGCATACATATAAAGCGAATAATTAGCATAACTATCAATGCTTTTTAGAAATTAGACATTAATAAAGTTTGAAGCTGTTCGAACAATAATGTCAACTTAAGTTCAAAAGCGAGACCAAAACTCCTTAATGATCATCTATGCTGTGTAAATTGTTTGTAGTAAAAATGTTGTTATTAACCATACAATATAAAATCCTAGTAAATTAGAAACTAAATATTTTGTATATAATCGCGGAAATTTATTTGTTTACATGAAATTGTTTAGTAATAAAAAACATGCATAAAATAATAAAATGAATTATTATATTATAATTTAATGTATGTACAATAAAAACGTTAAATGGTAAAATAAAAATTGCCAATTAAATGTTAAACAAAAAAACATTAAATAACAGTAAAGTGAGCTATAATTTTTTTATCAGAGAAATTATCAGATGTTAATTAATTTACGTCCTCTCACAATTCTTGCAAAATCTCAAGTCAATTTATTACGTCTTTCTAAAATTTTCTTTTAAAACATTTTTTATACTTATGCCACTTTTTCGATTTATTTAATTTACGAGATTTTAAAAGGCTGTAATAAAACAATCGCATCTATAATGACCAGTTCATTAAATAGCTCGTGGTGATCAGTAGAAACTTTACATATTATTTATTTTATAAAATTCAGGCTTTTTATAGCTTTAGACATTACGTCTTCAATAATCAAATAATAATTTTTGTTCTGTTTGAATTAGTTGAAAAAATATATATTTTTCATTTTAATTATTCATCCGCTGTCAAAGAAATACAAATGTAGAATAGTAATGATAAAACTTTTTATAAAATTAATTACAGCATTATTTTATTTTAGTATCCCTTTCTGATGAATTATAAAAATACAACAAAGCAAAAGAGTCGCATAAAATGTATAGTTAATATTTCGAATAGCGTTCTTTTATAAATAAACGTTTTTAACTTTCGACATTGTTAACTATCATAATGTATACTACTTTATTTTTATTTTCGTATATAATTTATAATAATATTTTATTTAACTTAATTCTATATGAAATTTCACGATATCTCAAGTTACTGTAAATCATTTTGAATATAAGTACACGCACATTACAAGGCACCATTTTTCTGTTTACGGGACATAGCAATATGAAAGCAGCAAGCTGCATAGGCTGAGCTTGCACTAAACTCGTTTTACTACAGTGAATACAGCTGCGCGCCCGAAATTTTCGTATGTGATAAAACGTGCGTTTACAGAATCAAAGATGATTTGTTGTGATTGTACAGAAATAAAGGAAGAAAAACCTCCCACTAAGCGCAATCATTCTCGTAAAGTCAAAGCGAAGAATCCAGTGCCTCGGAGTAGTTTAAAGAGAAGCATTATAAAAAGCGAAACGTTGAAAACTATATTGGTGGCAGAACCGGAGGTCGTTGAATTTCGTAACTGCGAATCTTACAGAACTTATAAGGTATATATTTGCTCGAAAGGGTGTAAGAACGAATCAAATCGGGGATGGATTTCGATTAGAATAACTAGCTGAATAGACATTTAATTAGTTAGGTCTAATCATTGAAATTTCTCTAGGTTCTAATAAAGGTTTAACTAGGGGCTTAATTTTTATCCATGATTATATTAATAATAAGGCTCTCCATTTTATACCTAATTATTTTGAAATACTGTTATACTTACAAACATATATTAATTAAATTAACCTATAAAATGCAGTTGTTATTTGTTAGGTAATCAAATATTTTATGTTCACTTACGGTTGTTGTGCAGTAACATACAGTTTGTCGTGATTCAAAAAATGTAGTAAAATAGGGAAACGTATATTTTTTCATAATTTCAAATTTAATTGTACGTCAAGTTAATGCTCCATTGTATAAATAATAAACTATATACATTACAACATAACTATCAAGGGCTAACAATACTGTAAAATATATAAAAAAAATAGATTTTTTCTTTATTGGTGATGCTTTAAACATTCAAACGATTCTGGGTTTAAATCTTTCCTTCAATTTTTTTTATTTACGTTATTTAAAAAAAAAAAGGATTTAATTTCCAAAAAAGGAAAAAAATAAGTCTGGCGACCTACCTATAGTCAGACTACACCCGATCTTTTTCGAGACTTTTCAAAGATTTTCTGATCCAGACTTTTGCCAGATCCATACCAGACCTATATTTTTATGGAGCATCTTAAATGTGCATTGGAGGCTCTACAGTAGCCGTTTTGTAATATTTATTATTGAAAATTTGATATACTTCAATTCAATTCAATACTTAATAGCATATTTAAACATTACTCTATAATCACCATTCCTTCCATACAAAAAAACCTGAAAAAATCGATTTTCACTAACGTTCTACAGTAGCGTTAGCTCTACCGCAAGCAGAAAAATTCACAAGTTTTCATTTCACCGCGCTTGCGTATCTCTAACCCAAACTCAAACCTCCACATAAACAAATTCAAACCATAACGCATCTACCGCAACGCACAAGCCAAAGAAAACTAATAAAACTCATCCAAAACCCGAGGAAACCGTGATAATCCGCAACATCGACACGCAACTGGCGCGCTTCAAGATCGAGCGTCGTCCGGAGCAGTCCGCCTTCACCGTCTTCGTCGAGTCGGTGAGGCGCGGCACCGACAAGGAGGACATAGCCCCGGGCATGTACGCCAAGCTCGTCATCTATTTCCGCTGCGACATCCTGTCCGAGCCGGAGGAGACACTGGTGCTCTCCGTCCAGAATGGCAAGTCCGTCTCGGTGACGCTGAGGGGCCGTCGGGATCCACCGATATTGAAAAGTATGCATTCTTTTGATTATTTATTTAGCGGATGTTGAAATAATGGGGATTTGTGGGTTTCAGCCGTGGCGCAGGTGTTCATATCTTCGTCGTTCACCAGACGAATCAGCCAGGACACCGCGATTTCTACCTCGGAGAGCAGTAGCAGTGGCGCTTCGGAATTAAAATTGGTACCCGGTGTGGATTTTTGAAGGAGCGATTGGAAAATTGAAAGATTGAATTTTCAGCGCAGTGGGAGTACTGGGAATACGGAGAGCGAGAACGACAGTGTCTACGTTAGCAATGGCTCGTCCCATGCGAGCGTTGACTGCCAGAAATGCTTCGTGGGAGAATTGGTCATTGTTTCCACGGTTTTGGAGAACGTCGGGGGTAAGGGGAGGTTCTTTATTATGAGCGAAATCGATTGGTGCTTGATGAGCATTGAGGTACTCTAAAAAAGGTTAATAGATTTGATGTTGCAATGTGTGGAAGATAGGTGGCTTTAGGAAAATGGTGTTTTTATTTTTAGGATGTAAATAGGAAAAATATGCTGATTGTCCCTCCGTTTACCATTTGGCCGGCGTACTTTGTGCTTCAGCCGGATGAGCAATTGCATATGTACATTTACTTTTCTCCTGAGGGTTACGGTTTGCAGGTGATTTTAAAAGTGTAAATTTAGTTTAGCATAAGATATTGTGTTGGATTTTTATGTAATTTTTGCGTGGGAGGGTCTTTAATTTAATCATACACTTTACAACATTTCTAGACTGATGAACTGTATATTATAAGTGACAATTGTTCGGTGAAGACGATTGAACTTGTTGGCGATGGAGTTATGTTTGAATCTCACATGCTTCAGTATGACAAAGTATGATAATTATTATATAATATATTATTTTATAAATGAACTTCAATTGTTAAAACATAGTTATTACCATTTTTACGTGAAAAAGATTTGCTAGTTAAAAAATAATTTTCCTAGTAGATTGAAATAATACTTATATTCAAAATTTAATTATATTTTTAATCGATAAAAGAACGTTAAATATCAATGGTTCGAAACAAGAAAAAATGATTTCTGTACAATACGCTACCTGGATCTTGGGACTGGCGTTTGTGACGAAGTCCTCGCAGCTTTTTTTACCATTACAAGTACATGGTGAGTTATTTATTGATTAATAATGGATTTTTACTTATTATTACTAATCCGTAAAATTTTCTATTGATTGTCCATCATTTTGCGTCGCGTCTTAAAAAGTTGAGAAGACGATATAGTGGCTAATTGTTACATTTCTAGTAGAAATACCTGAGTGTTACTAAACTTGATTAAAATAATTGATCATAGAATAGGATCAAATATGTATTTCGTTAATTCCGAATTATTATGCTTCTACTTTGGCACTATCATAGTTTTCTTGATTAATTTATTTCGCTGCTAAAAATTATTATTGAAATAAATTGGATCCAAAGTATAAGTAGTACCGATCTTTAAAATTTGATAAGTTTGTCTCGCAGCGAGCACAATTTAAATTTGATTTACTAACAGTTTAATAAAAGAAGTTTTGTAAAGCTTAAAAAAAACTAAATTCATACAGATAAGAATCACAATATATAATTAAAAAGTGTAATTTTAAAAATTTTTAAGCGAATTAGAATTATACTATCGATGGGAAATAAACAACACAATATTATGTCCAGCTGAATGTAAAAATACCGTCGGAAGGAAAAATTTGTGTTCAGATAATTTGACAATAGAGCCAAACTCTGGAATTTTTCAATATAACACAAATACGGCATTTAAAGTAACAGCTATTTTAAATGATCTTGTTCCCGGTTATTATAGATCGACCTTACTGTAAGAATGGTTTCACAAAACATATTTTTTTATCTAATTTTTTAAATTTTCAATCAAATGCATTTTTACAGATTAATTATTGAAGACGTACCGCAGGCTGCTGTTTCAAGAAAATATGATTTTCCATGCATAGAGAGCAAAGATAAAAGACGATTGTGCGAAAACGTAAAAAACTATTTATTTTTTTTTATACATTTACTTTCACAATAAAAGTTAATGGCATTTCTGTTAGAAATATTATATGCACAAATAATTAGTAAAGCGATTGAAAGTCAAAAGTTAATTTGTTCAAGCTAGTGTTCAAGCTTTTTAATCTATATAAACCATATAATTCCTGGCAGTTTAAAAAAAATTATTTTAAGGAACAATTGTTTTTATTTTTAGCCAATAGATATACAATTTGAAAACATTGAAGTCCGGTTAAAATGTATAACAATAGAAGAAAGTTATGAATTACAAAGGATGTAAGAAATTAATAAATTAATTTTAAATAATATTAATAAATGTTAGAATATATGAATTGTTCCGATTTAAACAGATCAATTTCTAAAGATTCTTTACTGGCTAAACTATTGATGAACATGGTCGATTCATCCGAAAATTTATTTTTTTCATCAGACCATATGGATAACAATACACCAGAAACTGACAGTTCAGACAACGATCAAATTTGCCGATTTATAAAAGGGTACGGCACTTGCGATTGCTGTCAAGCTACAATGATCAGCACAGCTATTTTACGACCTGGAAGGTTTGTAAATTAAGTATAAATAATTCTAACTAGAAAAAATTTACAAAAAGTTTTCAACAAAACTTTAAGATTGTTAATTTTGTAAAAAAAAAGTCGTAACATAACTGTACTGTTTAGACCACTTTTCGTTGGCGTCGAATCTGTATTTAATGCAGTTATTTGTAATCGAAGTTCCAAACAAGTAAAGTATTGGTGGAGTAATATTGTAGGATCTGATCATACTAAAATAAAAATTAAAATTGAACCGAAATTCGATTACATTATGCCCGAATCAAGTCAGATTATAGAATTGAGATGCTTACCACTTGAAAGTGTAAGTTCTTAAAAATTATTAGCTCAAATCAATTACCTTCATTAAAACCAAAAAAAGTAATTTTATTGGAGATTTAGGGAGAGATTTCTTCATTGTTTATACCATGTCAATTTGATGGACTTAATCCTCTAGTTTTATCGATTGAGTGTGTAGTTAAAGGATTGTGTTTATCATTTTATTTTCCTACAATATTTAACGATATGGTTCAAATTGAATGGAATGCAAACGAATTTATATCAGTACTTGATAAAAAGGTGGGAAAATGAAATTATTTAAAAGAAACTTAATTCTGAAACATTTGTGATTTTCTAATATATTTTGATTTATTACCCAGACAGGACAAATCAAATTAACTAAGCCAAAAGAAAAAGAAGAGAAAATACTACACAATGTGGTAATAACTAGTAGCGAATCCTTGAAAACAGATTCCCAAATAAGTAGCAGTTATAGCGGAAATGAAGTAAATAAAATATTTTCTGCATATGAACTGTACATATTCAGATGTAATATCACAGATTATCTTTATTTAACAGGAGGAAGCTAGTATCAGTGATATAACTACTGTAATTGTTGATGATGTAGAAAATGAAATCAAAGTGAAATCGGTTTCATTTGATTATGAAGAATCATGGGGTGAAGAAGACGATGACAGTCAATATTTAAAAGTTTTACCTTATTTTGATTTTAATGCCGATCTAATTAAAAAGAATTTTCGCTATCTACCTCTTGTTATTGAATTTTACGTCACTCCCGGACAGAGTAAGTCCCTTTAACTAATTATTTTATTATGATCATTATTAATATATTGTTAGCAAGGGTAATACTTTTTCAGGAGTAACAAAACGTATTTTTCTGCAAAACGAAAGTCCTATAAGCAGCCAGTTTATAATTAAAACTAAAAACTTTTGGGATAACAAAAAACAAACTGACGAAAGCGGTAATCTAATATATTATATTCTAACAATTCGCGCATTCATGCCATCAACTTTCATTTAACTCGACAATCTGAAAAAGTATCCATCAATAGACGTTCCAGATGACATGGGCGAGTTGTCCTCAGGACTTGAAATGACAGTCGAGCCTACAAAAGGCGAAATAAAAGCGTACGAAATGATATTTTTCGACATAATAGCGAGCAGCAATTCTTGGGGAATATACACAGACCAAATAACCATCCTTAGTGACATACTTGCTCCGTACAGTTTTTGGATTCGGATCATTAACAATCACTTGCCGATTTTTTATCCCATTTGTAAAAATTCATTTAAACGAATTCCAAAAATAAGGTATACTGCGTAGCTATCTGTATATGCTATATTTATTAAAAAATTACTTCGTCCGTTCGTTGTATCATAGTCTTAAATTCTAGATTCAAACTTTTCAAACCTTATGGTATCTCGGGAGAACGAAAGCTTTTGCTAGAAAATACAAGTTGCATTCCTTTGTATATACATTGGCATTGTTTTTTGCTCGATGAAGATGTAGAGCGAAAGCCGTTCAATGTCATTCTAGATATGTTGACTCCGTTTATAAGCATAGAAGAATTTTTGGAAACCGATACTAGCTTTTACAATGCCGTTAAAAGATATTTTAGTTGTGCTTTAAATCCGTACAAGTCGAAGGAGCAATTAACAGAGATTACGGAATTTGAGCATACTAAAGTCAGTAGTAGCAGCGATGGTGTTTTTACAAAAGAAAATAAAGAAGATGAAATTAAGTTAGTAAATTATTAGTATTCTCCATGGTAAATCTACGTGAAATATATTTTAATATTTATCTGTTTTTAAGAGATTCTTCAGATGGAAAATCTTCACAATTAAAATCAGGCGGTTGCGATTCTACTAAAGTAGTTAATTTCGATGACGGACTAGATTCAAGTACTTTAACTGAACCATCGCATACTAGACGGACTAGTAAAGTCAGAGATACAGAATTTCAACTTTCTCTAGTTCCACATTATGGAGAATTAATTAACGATCTATTTATTGTAAGTGCCAATAATCTGATTTATAAATTTTTACTTTTTTTTAAAGTTCACTAACTTTTAAAGTTATGCGTGATTATTTTAACATTAAATATTGGATAAAAACAATAAATTCTCGTAATTGTCAGTGTTGTAAGTTGTTCAGCTAATGAAAGTACAACTTTTCTTTTCAAATTAACTTTTTCACACTAACAATATCTTTTTTAAATAATATATAAATAAATAGTTTTCTCATAAATAAATAATGAATGTAACAGTTTATGCGCGAATGGTCGGTATAAACTAGAGAACCTCAGTGATAATAATTTTTTTAAAAGTGTTGTAATTACTGATACTACGATAGAAATTACTGAAACTATTTTTTTTCTTCAATTAAAAACAAGTTTTAAAAACCTGTTGAATGCAATAACATAATAAACGTAATAAACCAGTGAAAAATTAAAAATAATAATCGCAATGATTTTTCTTTAGATTAAACCTCAAGAATTATTTATTCCTCCAAAAGAAAAACGTTATATTGATATAAAAGTGAATTCCGAAAAGATGAAGGTGTATCCTGAAAAAGTACTTTGCAAAGCTTGTGGATTTATAAGAATAGCTCCAGTTTTCAAGTGAATACATTTTTCTTACAATAATTTCGTAGTTAAATAAAAAAAATTGTTGATAATAAGATTTAAGTACTTTAAAAATTTACATATACAAAAGCTTATTGTTGAATTTTACAGAAAACACAAGTTATTTATGTAGAATTTACTCATAAGGACACTTATTAATTTAAAATCTTCAACTATTATTAATATGTTGCAATAAAAATTCTAAATTGTGGCGAAAAATTTAATCTCTTTTTTTCAGATACCGAGATAATGTATTCTTTCGGAAAGATGGATATTATTTGCCGCCCACAGAAGTATATTTAGAATGTGAACTGAGACAGCCTAAGTTTTTGTTACAATCTAACGAATTTCAACGAACATTTGAATTTTATATGAAAGATTTTGAGCAGCATATGACCAATGAATTAAAGTAAAATTTCATATTATAATAAGACGTAAATATATGTAATTAAAGTTTAATAATACTTTAGGAATACGAAAAGAATCGTATTTACAAATTTTGATGAAGAAATTATCGATCTATCGTTTGAAGTTAATAAACCTTTTCAAATAAAGCAAACCTCAACGCAACGTGAAAAATTTTGCACTAAAATTGGATCTGTTCATCCTGGTGAAAGTGTTGAAGTAATTATTTGCTAATAGTACTCTTTTTAAATAAAAATTCAATTTTACTTTATAGTACTAACTTTGTCAATCAGACGGATTAAACAATAAAGTGTTAATCTATTTTTAGATAGTAATTGAGTGTACACTTACTAAAGAATGGGTAGCCAAAGCAACAGAAGCTTATAGGAATAAAAATCCACTGTCTACTTCTGTTACTACAAATAAAATATTGTTAGTTGTCTTCCAAGAAGGATTTACTCAAGTAAAATTACGTTTTTAAACTCTTTAATTTAATTCTAATGAATATTTTAGCATTTTAATATGAAAAACATGATTATTTTTTAAAATTCTAGTCAATTGAGTTGTATATAGCGATAAATTATCCCACTCTCAAAATTTCTACAAACTGTCTATGTTTTGGCGATGTGCTTGATAGTGAAACTAAAACTCTAACATTTGATATTCAAAACTTAGCAGGTTCTTTATATACTTTTCATGGTCTTGTTTTTCTTCAACATTTTTTAATATATTATTTTTTTATATATTTTTCAGAACGCTCCCAGTATTTTGAAATCAAAAGAAGTGGATGTAATAGCAGATTTACATATTTCCCCAGCAAATCTTTGTTAACTGTTGGGGATACATTACAAGTTACAGTTTCCTTTTCTCCTAAGTAAGTTATTTTTAAAATTGATTATTTATTCTTTTAATTAGTCGTTATGATACAAATAAGAATTTTATGACTCCATCACAAATTGTTTACATTTACTGTATTCTGGTGATGGATATGTTTAATAAGTTTATTTAATAAATTTAATTCTATATAAAATTATTTATCAACAGAACTCCAGGATGTTTCAAAGAAATTGTAGACATTTTCTCAGAAATTGATGGATTTGTATCAAAATGTTTTATAGAAGGTAATGGTCGATGTGCTTGTGCTGTTAAAGATTGTTGTTATAAGTATTCAAAGAAACTATAAGTACTTTACATTAGAAATGAAACAAATTATATTATTTACAATATATACATTTCATACAAAATAATAAACATTTTTGAATTATAAATTTAAATAGAATATACAAATAATGAAATAATAAAAAATATGTAATTTTTTATTCTGATGAATTTCTGGCAATCTATATTATTTTTCCTAGACAGAATGACAGAATTTATAACAGTAAAATGATTATTATGAAATTTGTAGTTCAAATAATCATTCTTATTAAAAATTTACACCAAATGTTGTTTTTTGAAGCTTTATTCTCGAATTATTTTACACTAATTTTTATTTACACAAGTTTTGTTACACTAAAACTAGAATATAAATGGATCTTTTATTTTACAATTCTGTATAATAAAATAAAAACAAAATCTATAAAGCTTCAAAAAACTACAATTTTTAATTTTAATTTTAATTTTTTTTTTGTTTGCAAAATTAGTATAAATATTATACTTTGAGTTTGGTTATAAATTTCAAATAATATAAAAAAACTTTGACACATATTTTGTATACAAAATTTACACAAATTAAGATTTTTTTTAAACAAATATAAATGTAAAATATCAATCGGATTTTTAACAGTTTAGATTTATGTAAAATTGACGATATTTCCATTATTGTCACTTATCAAAATATATGAACTTTATTTATTTATTTTTTTTAATTTACGGGGAGTTAAAAAATATAATCATCTCTTAATAAAACAAGCTATAAAAAATCCAACTGAATCATTTTCACAACCAAATCTACATAGGTTGTTTGATTGTTCAATACTTAATCCATCAATATTATGTCCAATTGAAGTATATTTATCCATTTTTAAATTGATTAACTTTTCACTTACAGACTGTAAGTGAATATTAGGAAACTTTTTTAAAGCCCAAGCAACAATACCTTCATTTTCTGCTATTGTGATTGTACAAGTACTATAAAGAAGAATTCCTCCAGGTTTTAAAAGTTGTATGGCCTGTTTAAAAATTATTGTTGTTTTAAATAAATTTCAATTTAAGTTTTAATTTAAATACTTATGCAGACAACTTACAGAAGAAAAAAGTTTTCTTTGTAAAGGCACATAAGAACCCAGCTGAGATGCACTTATAAAATTAGAGATTTGAGGTCTCTGGCCTAATGCACTACAAGGTCCATCCAATAATATTCTATTAAAACTTTCTTTAGAAAATGGAGGCCCATCCAAAACAGGTTTATGGTTTGATTCACAAACAGCTTTTGTAGAATCAAAGCAAAATGTTTTTGCATTTATCACAGAGAAATTTTTTATATTTGTAGTCAATTTTTCAAGTTTGTTTTTGATTTTTTCCAAAGCTATCAGTGTACCCTGTAATTATAAGTTATTTCTGACTATATTCTTTAAATCATAAATAAATTAAAATTTCAATAGTTTACCTTATTTTGCATCAAAGCAGCAATATGGGTAGTTTTATTTCCTGGTGCTGCACACATATCTAATATTGTTTCTCCAGGTTGAGGATCTAATATGCGAGAGCATATTATTGAGGGTAAATTTTGAAGTATAATATGTCCTTTCGGGAGAATATTCTCATTTACTTGTGGTATACATGATATAACATCTGTCATAAGTATAGCTATACCACTGAAAAATTTTCAATAATAAAATTTAAATTTTTTTAAAAACAAACAAAAAATCTGAATAACTAATATTTACCTGATATTTTCTATTTCATGACCAAATAATTGCTTTCTTGTTAACTGCACTATACCATTGCCAATAAATAATTTGCTTTCATTGTCATACTTAGTAATCAATCCTTTTTTACAAGCTCGTTTAAAATCAGCATAAACACTTACTTTATCACCAATGGCTAAACCTATTATATATAAAAAAAGAAAATTAAAAATGGAATAAATTCATGATTTAATTAATAAAATTTAAAAAAATGAAAAATTTACCTTGAGGCATTCCTAGTACTCCAGAAGCATAAATATGAGCACCTCTGAGAACAGCAGCACCACAAGCAACATCAACTATTATCTCATTAGGCAACCTTTCCAAATTTTGACCTATTGATTTGTCCCAACTATTGACAACAATTAATTCCGGAATATCAGAAAATGTTGAGATAATTGGAAGAGGTCTTGAAAACTATTAATTTTCATAATTATATTACATTCATGTATATATTTGAATTAATTAAAAAATTATTTTAATACAAATTGTTAAAAAAAAAGCAAATGTTATTTATAATATAAAAAGTACCTTTTTCAATGCATCTTTGATTTGATTTAATGCCACTTGTTGCTCACATAAAATTGTATTTATTCTAAATACTACATTTTTAGGAGTAGCAAACAACCAAGCTATTAATTTTTCTAGCTCTACCTATAAAAATATATGCAACTTATAAAAAGTTGATTTAAACATTCTTAATTATTAAAATATAAGCTTTATAATTAAAAATACCTGAGCATCAGATTCAGTAATGAAACTACCATTAATTTTAATTTTCTTCAAATCTTCTTTTAACATATCTGCAACATCATCTTTGAATTTCAAAATATGAGTTATTATGGTTGAATCCATTGTGAAGAACTGTACCTAATATAATAAAAGTATTTATTAAAAACTATTTTTATTTATAATTTTAATATCAAGTATCTAATATTTATTTATACTCAATGATCATTTTTACTTACATCCGCAAATAAGTATACCTTCAAAATTAGTCAAAAATAAAAACTCGAGTATTTTTGCTCTAAATATTTAATACAACATTTGATAAACAAAAAAACGTGATTCTATAACTAGCAGACGATTCTGATACATACATATAATTTCATCTTAAATAAATTAATTTCAAAGTATGTTTTCTTCTCATGCCATCCATAAACAAGATATGCATTCTCCCTTCCTTACAGTTAAAAATTTCACCTAAGTATTTTAAGCTAAAAAATTAACTCGTATTATTATTTTCCGACCACATGTATCTATTAAGCTGCTTCTACAATTAGTTCTCAAACGTGGAGGTTATGCGGCTTAAAGTCAATGTGATCAAAACTAGCGATTGGTAATAGTAGCCCCCTACTCCTCTAGTATACGTGCACCACGGTCGTATACACAGGTCCGGAAACTCCCGTGGAGGGGGTAGGCCTCTTTTTGAAGATCGATAGTTTCCGATTTCCGCCACTGGGGGTAGAGCGATGCTATGCAGGTATCACCTTCGAACCAAAAATCATGGTTCGAGTCTCGGTAAAAGTAAATTTTTTTTTTCTTGTATTTAGTTGAATATTGTTATAAAAACATAACAATGGCAATATATTTA
>JAPYZA010003533.1:0-19184 GCA_030522685.1 Eupelmus azureus | reverse complement strand
GTCTCAACCATCACTTTCCACTAAACCATCCTCTACATCCAAAGTAACAAACGATCATTAGCGCATATAAATACCCTCAACACGCCCCAACCTCGAGGAAAAAAATTACCCCGCACGCCTCGGATTATCATCAGGAAAAAAAATTAAACACCCTTATCTCCTTGGCCATTAGCAAGACCGCGCGACTCTCGTTTTTCCAGGCTCTCAAACACCCCCCCCCCCCCCCCCAGCCACCCAAACAAAAAAAGTGCAGGCGTCCGAGAAATTTTCACGGAGATAGGCAAGCTCGGATGAGATCGCGCGCGCTGATGGTTTTCATTATCTTGAGAGTGTTTGCGAGAGCGCCAGACTCGCGTGCCTAGAGATTTTTCATTACTTTTTTTCTTATTCCCTTTCTCATCGCGCGCGAGCTGACGTGAGGAAGGACTCGCGGAATGCAAATTTAATTTCGGTGAATCGGCGCTTGAAGCTGGTAGTCGGGACTGGCTGGTTGTCGTAGAAGTAGTTATTGGATGGGTTGAGATGACGTTTTGACGAGGCGATGGATGATGTGGGAGGGTTTGGGAAATTAGCAGGGTTCTGTGAATTTTTAAGGGACGCTTTTTTAAGTTTTGTTAATAATGGGTGAGCGGAATGTGTCAGCTTACCGTTTTCCGACTTATTTGGAAAATAATGTCGTTTTTACTGCTCGTAAATCACCTGCAAAATATATCCGATCATAAAAATACGTTCCCGGTATCTCAATACTACTCTTATTCCTACACATCAAACTATCGAAGAAACGCACTGATCTGAATATTTCCGCAAATCGCTCACGAACCCAAACCGATCCTACTCTCGCATTATCACCGCGAAATCCAAGGACAACCCCAAAAACAAAAAGCACCCGGAAAACTCACGACGCACTGCGTTATCACCGCGGCCTCCTCCCAAAAAAAGTATACACGCGCGGTACCGAAAAAAAAAACAAAGGGAACCAGCCAGAGAGCGCATAAGGCAAGCCGAGCAATCGTAACAAGCCACGGGCTCTCGCGCAGCGTCTAACAATAGGCGCGTGTCGGCGTGCTAATTAGCATTGTCGAGCGGGTTCAGCGAGAGGAGCCAGATATATACACACGTGGCCGCGCGTGCACAGCTGCGGCGAAGATAGAAGGATTTTCGGATGACGCCGCGGGCGTTTCTTCTTCTTCTTTTTTCGCCAGTGAAAATTGACGTGAATTCGATTTTGTTTTCAGCCGGTGGAAAGCGGCAGCCTTGAGGAAGGTGAATTTTTTTCTTCTTTGAAGGCTTGATAAATGTTGGGAGATCTGGGGATAGAGCGCGGAGCTTTTTTTTCCTCGAGCTTTGGACGAGTGTCGAAATAGCTTGCCGGGATCTTAATTGAGTTTTCGGGAGCCGATAGTTTTGATGAATTTTTGAAGATCGCATCAGGGCCGATCGAGTTTCAAAGTCTCATTTTCTGACTCTCATTAATCGGTTTATTAGAAAAGTTGATTTTCAATGGCGCACCGGCTCTCATTATTCATCTCGATAGCCAAGCGGCGCAGGTGCAGGCTCTGGATCGAATCGCCGTGTTTGCTCAGTCATTCTTTGTTCTAAAGCTGGCTTTCATTTTAGATATTAGCGTATGGTTATGTGTCAATTTGTGCTTCTTTATGTGAAGTTAATTAAGGAAGAAATTTTTTATTATTCGTCTTTGTGACAACGGCAATGTACAATTAAAAGTTTACGTGGAAAAACAGAATTTTGCAATATAGGTTTAAAGAAGAAAATATTAATTATTTTTTATTATTAATATAAATTGGTAGTTATTACTTTCAGTTTATTAGATAATTATTTAGAGATATATAAAAGAAAGTTGTTCATTCTTCTTCACGTGACCTACTGTGAGCTTCTCATTGTTGTCGATCGATGATATCACCTGAAATACGTTTTCTGGTACGCGTGTAGTAGTTTAATTGAACATGCTTGGCCATCATTATCAGTACTTCAAAAATTATGAGTTTTTAATGAAAAATTGTGCAGGCATTTTTTTGGAATTAGAAAGTTATTTTCAAATGAGCTTATTATGACTTTTGTAAACTATTTTCTTTTGTACTATAGAGGTTTTAAATAAAGTAACAACTTCAACATGTCGGTATTTTTTATTTTTGTAGTAATATAACCTCAGATCGTAAAATACTTTTTCTGCCTATTAAGGACCACATGACTGTTCCTCATAAGATTTACATTTTAAATAAGATTCCTAGAAGTAATTTAATTTTTTTAACTCAAACATGAAATGAGCTTTTTTGCGCACCTAAAACTAACGTGGAAAATCGCTTATTTCAAGTGTAATTTGAAACTGTGGATTCACAATTATAATTTTCGACTTTTTCAAAAATTAAGTAAATGTATATTATTCATGTAAAAAACTGATAAATTTCAAAAACTTGATAAAAAGTTTAGAAACAATAAGATTTGACAAAGTATTTGTCAAAAAAGAAGACTTATTTTGAATTTTGAATTTTAAGGAAAACTCCATAAAATTGCTATCTATAGTTACATGGACTACTTCTCCTTATTAATTCAAAAAAATAATTACTTTTTTAAATTTGTCATAACATTATAAGCTACATAATAAAACTATAAAAAACATATAAATCGTAATTTAAAAAAAAAAGTAAAAATAAAAAACTTGTTACTCTTTATTTCTCATGCAAGTATCATTTGCAGTGAAGGCGATGGAGTGGATTCTCTCAACTCAGAGCAGTATAGCCTCTTCTTAGATTGCGCTTGAGCGTGTTCGTCTTATCTGTCGCGCACGAGTTTTTTTTACTGTATTGTGGTCACTTTAGAATAATGGAGATTGAACTTGATTTAGAAGTTTATTTTTAACGGCAGGGTAATTCTGCTTTGGTTAGAATTATCGAGCTAGAAAATCAGAATTAACTGGTAATGTTTTATAATACAAAAATAAATTGCGTAAATGAATTGAACGAAAATGAAATAATGTTTTGTAAGGTTTAAAATAAAGGAATAAAATATTAAATTAAATAAAAAGCATAATCAAAACGCTTTGCACGATGAAAAATCAGCGAACGTGAAACTTATATTCTGGAAATTCTGTTCACTGAGCGGTAAAAGATGAATCTACGATAAAATGTTGGATTTCAGCCAATAGTTTTCTCCGAAAGTTAAGCAAGGTAACGAAAATATTAAAAGTATACGTGATGTAAAAAATTTTAAAAATCAATGCTTCGAATTTTGCATAAATTAATTTTCATGTATTTATCATTACCTAGAGAATAATTACAATGGCTTGTAATTTTTATAAATTATAACACGTTGTAAAATATAAGGTTACTGAAACTTTTCTCTTTGATACACAGTAATGTCAATTTTTCATCTCTATTTTATGGGATATAGATCCAGAAGCTTTTAATACAGCTGACAATCACCCTGTATAGTGCTTTCTAAAGCAAAATGTTGAAAATCTTTCGACGTAAAATCTTCCTCCAAAGAGCATCAAATTGTCACAATGGATAGAAGGCATTTTTGTCAAGAAGGAATGAAACTACATTTCATTTTTTCGTTTATGTAAGGTATTTTTCTTTTGAGTTTTAATATTATTTGAAAACCACCTTAATAATATTTTTTGAAAATCCAACTTTTAAAATATTCATGACCAAGCATTGTTGCAGAAGACCTCAACTTCTGATTGTTTGCTTGAATTTAATCTAATTTTATTTACTGCTAATATTTATTTATTATCACCTTGGAAAACATGTGCAGGCAAATATGTGGTGTACTCGTTCCCTTCATAAAAGATTGGGATGATTTTCATTGTTAGCAGCGTAAAAACTTTTATGATTAGCTGAATAGTATGCTGTGATTTTTTTTATGTATATTAGAAATTTTTAAATGTCGTGCTAAAGACATATTTGAGGTTAATTTTATTTTTAAGAAATTTATTTTTAAATATAATTTTAAAAATACATTTTGAGTATCATTTATCATAAAAGATTTCCGACGTTACTGGTGTTTGAAAAGTTTTTCAAAATAATGCTACATGACTTTTATTTTAATTGAACTGACTGAATAAATTAAAATTCATCCCTCAAAAGAATATCTGAAAAATGTAAATAATTATCTTTAAACAGCACGCTGGTATTAATACTCTGACATTTATTTTAATCGCCATATTCATTGTGTATAGCATTGTGTAGCTTCAAAAGTTTGAGTTTAAATATGTTACGGAAAAACTTTTAATAAACATAACATTTTTAATAAATGTGGTAACATTTATTAAAATATTGCTGCAAGCTCGTCTAGGTGAAGGAGTGAGATCTTCTTCAGATCATAGATACAGCTTTAGAGATATAGGATAAGGCAATTGAGAAAATACCTTTCCAATAGAAAAATAAAATCGTGGCATCAAAATGTTTGGTATTTTAGTAACGCTGCGGAATACATATACTTCTCTATTTCTACGAGTTTTTCTTTCTGGATTTTTTTGACAATACCTAGACAAACGTGATCAAGACTTTGATATCTTTATTCCTTATATTGTCCATATATGACTAATATTTTTTCTAACATTAATAATTTGTTTGCGAGTACAAAGAGAGTAGAAATTAGCGAGTCAAAGCTTTGTTGATGTGTAAAATTGTTTTAATATTTATTATTATATATAATTTCTACTCAACTAAAGGGAACTTTAATATCATTGTTATCTTTTATAGAAGTTCTTGCTTAGCTTCATTTTTCGGTAGTTTACACGTGTAATATAACATATTATATTAGAATTTTTAAAGTATAAAAAGAACTTAAAATTTTATTAATAAATTTAAGTAATTCTTAGTACATTTTTTTAAATTATCTTCAAGGTAAAAACAAAAAGTTAAGAGCTTGTTTAATGAAAGCATGTGATAATACCAAACTTCTGCGATTGTTAAAAAGATTTATAAAAACATTATAAAAGAGAAAATAGAAAAAGCTGAGTAATTTTCTTGGAGAAAAAGAATCGGTATGGTATAGCTGCTAGCCTGTTGTAGTTTTTCTCAAGTTTAATTATCTCGCACCGTTATTTGATACGCGAATACTAAAGAAACAACATATACAGACGCGTACTTTTGCTTTGAACTATGCTAGTATTAACTATGTTAACTATGTTAGTATACTAACTTAGCTAGTATTGAAATTCAAACAATTATTCCATTTATCTTTCAATTGTTATAATTCAAGTTAAAATTATCTGTAAGATAAATTTTAGAGAAGAGTAGAATAAATTATAGCGCACTTTTATGACAAACTTTTAATTGTAAAAATAACCTTTTCGATACAAATAAAGTAGTAAAGTGATCAACTGAAATCCGCTTAAATGATTGCCTTGCTATACTTGGACATTTCTACTTAAACACACAATCGCACATATAATGCCTATTTCTATATACATAATAATTTTGATTAATTTGCTACCTGTTAAAATTTAAAAACAATTTCAAACATCTTTGAAATTACTTATTTATTCATGTTTAAACAATTAATCTAAAATAATTAAAAAATATATTAAAAAAAGTAATCGATTGGTTTTTCCAATATGTATATAATGAATTAAACCTTCAAAAAACTGGTGATAAATGAAAACGCATTTCTCAAAGCTTTTAGATACCATCAGTATAAAAACTAATCGATAAACAAGAGATTGGGCAGCAATCGATAAACTTGCATCAAATTTCAAGTAACCAGTAACGAAACGTCGAAAAACTGCTTCAATCTCAGCTCGTTTCTCATGTAATCCAACCTAACATTTCACCTACATTTTTCCTCTATATATAAAAACGATTCAATCGACGCAACTATCGTGATATTACCAGACTACTTAACTCCACTCAATTAAGGTATATATCGATTGACTATCGAGAAAAGCTGCTGCGGTCTCTGCCGGGCTAATCGCAAGAAACCAACGACTGAAACCTATTTATTCTCAGACTCCAATACATTCGGTTTATCTTAAAAGCTTCAAGTTTCTTGATATTTTATTTGTGCTGTGAAAAGTGAAAATTAGTTCAAGGATAAAATTAAAATTATTTACATTATAAACTTATAGAAAAATTTACTTCTTTAAAAACGTCTTATTATTATTATTTCTAATTTTATATTTCGTACATAAATTAAATATGTAAACATTTTAATGAGATCTATTTTTACTACAAAGTACTCAAACGGTTTGAAAAAGCCAATAACATAAATTTCCATTTCTAGAGAAGACTTTCGGAAAACTTCTATCAAAACAGCATCCATAAAACGATCAAACATAAACAAATCGCTCTCACCCAAATTAATTTCAACAACACCGGCTGCAATGCAAGCAACAGCAACACATAACAAACACTAAATCTCGCAACAGATTCACGATTCGCGAAAAATCTTCAGCGACAGCTTTTCGTATCTGTCGAGCGCCTCGCAGCATTGGATATTCAGTCCAAGCCTGCTTCGTGCAAGCACGCAAGCTTTGCCGCTGCTCGCGGCGCCTACCGAAAACAGCTGACTCGTGGGAAACGGCTGCAGCAAGTAGGTGCGCCTTACTCTAGTGGCCTCAAGACGCTAGAGCGCCGATCGATCCTCTCCTTACGCGAGGTTTCCGCCTGAATTTCCTCGCTTCGAACGGAGAAAAAGTATATTTTTCCTTTGTTTTTGTTTTTTAGAGTGAGACGCGAAAACGATACAAACTGTCGCCGATACGCTAAGGTCGCCGTATACAGGATCCTTGACATTCGCTCCCGGGAAATCAAATATCCGGCTGTTGTAGAGAGAGCGAGTTGTGTATGTAAAGCGATCATTTGGCCCTTGCTCGGGATTTGCTGGGAGGAGGTCGACGTTTTTTCGATTTTATACTTTTTGCGCTCGGTTGGGATGCGTCGCACGATTCCACCTACGCAAGTAAATGTTATTGCGACGGAATTCCGTATTAATTCAGAGTTGGGAAGAATAATATGAAATATTATCGTCAGTTGTGTGTTATAGGAGAGTGTTATTTTCATAACTGATGAACTTTATATGGGACGACTTTCCTGGGCTGGTACGCGATGCATCTAGTTCGTTTATAATATTGAATAATCACAAAAATGTAGGTGGAATGTTAAAAATTCTTGGGTAATGTTTGTATTAGATTTTTGTAGACTTGTTTAAAGTAAATTTAAGAAAAGTAAAATTTACAAAATTAAAGTTATAAAAGTATTTTTTTTATCTGAGTTTTAGTAATTTCCACCGATTATTGAACCTGGGAAGTAAAGGTTTATTTTCAAACTACAAATTGAATTAAATTTATCAATAGAAGTTTTTCATTTAATTACATTCAACGAACTGTTCGTAAAACTAAGTTGAAATACAATGTCGTTGAATTAGGAGGAATTTTACGGAAATTCTACTGTTATCTAATAATGCTAATTTTAAATTATTCAAATCCAATTTATTATTATTTTAACAATGAATATTATTTGTTTAATAATTATCGACAAAATTTCCAAATATTTCTCAAATTTTCCATTCATTTTAACTGAATTTAATATAGATTTAATAAAGTTGTGGACAAAGAATCTGCTAAAAATTAAATTGTTTATTCAAAATTTACAACACTCGTTTCTTAATTTTTCAATAATTATTACGGAAGTATATTATTAAAACTATAGACTGTCTAATATCAGTATTTTAACGGTTGGCAGGTCACATACGATGTGCAACAAAGCAAATTTAGACACGTGCATATTTAGTGGTCAGATTCTATGTCAGTTAGTCAATGAGAATATTCTCTAAAATTCTCGAAGTTTGCCTAATTTACCATTTAATGTTACTAACTATAAAAATAATTAGTGTTTACATTATTAAAACTATCATAATTATGTACAAAAATTTGAAGTTTTATGTACAATATTACCCGTTAAATAATCATGGTAAGATAAATGCTAATGGTTTAGCATCTGGTGTAATAGGCGATGTTCTTCGGGATGAGTACGAAAGCTGTACTATCGCCGATTTTCAACATGGTTTGAGAAAAAATGAGGTAAATGCATTTAGACTAACCAAATTATGCTTTGTTACGAGAAAAGAAATAATTCCCGTTTTGGAAAATCTATCTAAGCTATTTCCATTTCAAGTGCTCATATCTCTTTCATGTTTATTTATAATAGCAACTAATATTTTTATCCTTTTATTAAACATCGGTTACTTAGAAGCATTTTAAATGTATTTAAAGCTGTGGTTAGATATTCAATTCACCAAAGGTCAGTCAATACTCCAATAAGAAAAATAGTATTTATTTCGATCATATTTATATTTATGTTTTTTTATATCTATCTTGATAGTCAATTAAAGTGCAGCGTTATTTAAAACGTAAAGTTTAAAAATTCGTTTCTTTACATGCGCAGAAGCGTTAAAAGGTAGTATAACGAATGCGTACAATAACTGGCCCTGCTCGAGAGGCATTCCTCGCATTAGTCTTTGACAAAACTATCTAAGTGAAAAATATAATTTTTAATAAAACAGAGCCAAAAATCTCAGATACATCACAAGAGTCACATCTGGTAGGTCTTCTCATGCTTGTTTACTAAAGTACTCTAATATTTTACTTATGCAAATGGTATCAAGCTTTTTACTAAATTAAAATCCTTAATGAGTGCCAGCAGGAGTCAGAAAAACGTTAATCGATTAGCACTTCAGGATAAAGAAAATGGATTGCATTGTTGCGTCGAGTCTACTACTTTAGGTGACTGTCATTTTGTCTGTATAAATTATTTTATTTGATAAATTGTTAAGTTCGTTGTATTAATTATATTAATAAATGCATAAAATATTAATAAAGCTTATACCTTACTCAATAAACTAAAAAGTAATCTATAAAATGTTATCAAAAATAGTAATAATAAATGTAAATAAATTGTAAAGATTAAAAATTGTAGTTAATCATAATTACTACAACGAACGTACAAAAGGATACGTTTTCATTATCTTCTATAATATAATGCATACAAAATTATCTGTAAATATGTAATTTATAGTGAAAATTCCTAAATATATGTTTATTTTAATTAAGTAAATTAAATAATTTATGTGTAGTATAATTTATACTATTTTCAATTCTCTATACCTCACGAAGATTCTCATCACCAGATTTGCCAAATAATAACATACACAACAATTAATCCCATTCAAATATCAACAAAATAATCGACATGTAATGCCTCATACCCACCTGACTCTATAATTGAAAACGCCTGCCCTCAGGAAAATAAGCGCGAAGAGTGAAACAGAAATAAAACGAGAAGCTAATGTTTGCCAATGCAAGCCGCGCGCGTCTAATTACAGCGAGCTAACTACCCGCATGTACATGCAGTGTATATCCTGCACGCTTTTCAGGCAACTCTAGATAGGCAGAGCCGCGAGCTTCCAGCTGCAAAAAAAAAAAAAATGATCAGACACGGAGGTAAAAAGCGACTTTCACGGGTTGATCAGAATAAGTGCCGAAGAGTACCCTCGTATATGCGTGTTGGAACGCTTATATCAGTGCGGGTGATTCGGAGGCCGAGAGCAGCTCAGAGTAAATGAGTGTACCTGAGTGTTTCAAGCAGATTGAAAAATCAGAGTTTAGGTGGGGTTTGCTGGAGGGTCGTTACTGACTTGGTTGCTGGAGCTCTCGGGTTCAATGGACGTGGTAGTATGACGGATGGGGTGACTGTGGGGAAATCAGAAAAAAGTTTATTGTTTAAAGAAAAGGAAATATTCTGATTGCTCTGGTAGATTCATTTAGAAATGTTTAATGTTTAGAAATATAAAATTATACGTATTAACAATTTCTAACATTCAAATGAGATCATAAAAATTATATATTATAGTTCACTATTTTTATTTTAAAAATTGCCGCATGCTTGAAAGTATAAATTAATTCCTTCAATAACGTGTTCAATCAAATTTTTTTAATCAATCAAGACTGTTGATTTGAAAAAGCAATTTTATGTTTTAAATAATTGCTTACCTTATAATTTTGATTCACATTTTATTGTACATTCATAAATTAATTAATAATTAAAACCTTTCCCATAAAACACAAATATACAGAAAAATCAATGCACCTTCGTAAAGTTATCAAAAACATTTATTTGTAAAAATAATATAAAAATCAATTATTAACTTTGTTTTTTTACTTTTCAATAACGTTTCACTTGTTCCAGCAATAAACCGACAAGTCAAAATTAAATTATTGCTCGTTAATTACAAGAACTTTTTTCCAGCGTCATAAGTCGATACTATCATCCAAATAAAGAAAACACGTTCTAACTTCTTATATATCTATCTATAGTTTACAAGATTTATCGACGCGTAATAATTAACAATTATTCAGTGCACTTAATCAAGCTTTATACAATTTTCCTTTCATTTCTATCTCACATTTATTTTTGCACCATCCCTTGCAATACCGCTACACAAAAGTCCTTCAATCTCGAAAAAAACAGTGAAAAAGCCATTACCGCTCTAACCACTCATTAAACAATTACACAAACCGCAAGCATTCATCACCCCAGGAAATCCCCGACAATTTGCAAACTCGCCGACTTGAAATCCGCGATCATAAATCACTTGGCGAAAGCCAAACTCTCTCTCTCTCTCTCCCTCACTCACTCTTTAGCACAGCAGACAAAGTGCCGCGCGTAGAAAACTGAAAGATCTGCCGCTGACAGGCAGAGCTGTAGAAAAGCGAAGCCGGCTCGGCAGTGGTACGAGTCCGTATTAGAGGAAACAAGGCCCGCCGCGTATTTACTCGCGAAAAAGCGCGCGAGTATTGTCAAGAAAAAGCGCTCCTCGCGCGCTTAACCCAAAGTCGGATACTGCATTCACCCCGCCCTCCCCCGCCCTCTCGACTCCATTCTCCGCCTTTTTCTCTGTCTAGTTTGCTCTCCCTCTCGCTATCCCATTTCTGCCCGGCTCCATCTTTCTCCGCTCCCTCTGCGACGATTTGTGAAAGAGAAGCGCGCGCGCTGCGAAAATGCGCAGACGCGCTGCGTTGTGTGTTCACAAGATGAGAGAGGGAGAGAGAGTCGAATGCACTTTGTTTGTATATATACTTGTGTACAGAGAGGCTGAGTAGCTCGCTGTTTCATTCTCTCTCTCTCTCTCTCCTCTCTCTCTTTCTCTTTCTCTTCCTCTCTGGGGGGTGGTTTATGTATATAATGTATAGGGGAGCATTTCGTGTCGAGTGGCTCAACGAGCACGGCTTTACAATGAAATTCTTTAAATGTTAAGAATGTGAAATAATAATGAGACGGCTGGGAGGGCAAAGACGAAGCTGCTGAGATTAAGCTAGGATAGATGCTTTTTGTGCAGATGTAATTGGATTTTTATTTTCCTTTTTAAGAGAGTTTCGGGAAATACTTTTCTGCTTCTATGCTGTCAAGCCAATTTGGAATATTTTGGTTTACGAAATTGAAGGGCTTGAAATAAGTTTTATATGGATTAGCGAGTATTATGATTTTATTTCGAATTGCATTTATTAAAATCATTAATAGCTGCAATATTTTTGTAAATACAATAAGATAAAATCGCAGAAAATAGAAAAATATTTTAACATGATTCTGTAATTCGAAAAGTATTATACTACATGAAATAATATGTCTGCGGATTCACGAACTAACAGCCCTCAAAAGACGCAACAATATCCAGTTGGCCGATATAGCTATCCGATAATCAAATTCTATTCTTCTATTCTATTCTTTTCTACACGTATGAAATTTAACAATATCCTATACTATATGAAAGAAATATCACAATTTTATTAAAGAAAGTTAAAATTTTTAAAATAGCGACCTGCAAGATACTCAACTATCACTTTTATTAACTCCTATGATCACGTCTCCGTATCAACCAGCGGGAGGATTTCATTTAAAGTAGACCAGGCATTTATCATTCCTCAGAACATTGGATTTTTAAATAGATGACATCAAAGTTTATTGCGAGGAATGAAAAAAATTCATAAGTTCATATAGATGCGATAGTATAAAAACATACTGTTCAAATAAGAAACAAGATTAAAAAAAACTTAAAATTATTAGATTTTTAAGTATTTTTGGGTAATGTCAACTACTAATATTTTAAATTGAAAACAGAATTTATTATTTCAGTAGCATTTTTATATCTTGACCAACAAGAATTCTAATTAATTTGCATTTAATAATTGTAAGTGGGCATTCTAATGTTCAATAATGTTTAAATTCTTTCAATTAAACTTAAACTTTTTGTCATTGCCATAAAACACGGTTAAAGATCCGTTAGAGGCAATATTTATTTATTTCTTTTTTACGATAAAGGTTAATCAAATACAGGCATCTTTTCACACTCTAACGTAGCGATGCTTTTTATTTTTTACCTTTTGTGCTCGTATAAAAATTCGGTTGTTGGTTTTTTGCTTCGGTGAGATTTTTCTTTGGCAAGGCAAATATCTCGCTGAATCGACCTTTGAAGTTATCGATAAATGGATAGATTGAACGAGTTAGAACGATGGGAGTTCACGTGAAGAAACGCGTAAATCGCGTTGTGTTCAGATGCAAATTTTTTCGTATAAGGAATTTTGATTGTGACTTTGATAAATATTGTACACAAAGTAAAGGTATTTTATTTTTTTTATTTTTTTATATATGTATGATCTACATTTATTTAAATTAAAATTTTATATTTAAATCAATTTTATAGTTATACTGCTATAAGTATGTAAAAGAATATATTAAGTTTAATTTAAAAATGTACATTCAAATAAATTTTATTTTTATTAATAGTAAAAAAACGAATTTCTAAATCATTATCCGCGATGTTATTGATTTTTAAGAAGTTTTATGGATTACAATTTTTTCAATTTTATTTTCTTTCTGCTTCAGATGGTTTATGCTTTAATTTTTTTCTTTTGCGCTTATAACAGCAGTTATTTTTAACAGAGAAAAATTGAATTATTCAATAAAATAAAACAAAGAACTTTTCATAACAGCTTTCTTTACTACCGAAAACAAGTGTTAAATAATTGATATTTACAAATTATTTGCTTTTTTTAAAATTATTTTTGTTGTAATGTAGTAAAATTTTATATAAGGAATACGTATACAGAGAATTTACAGAAAAAATATTATTCTTGTTATTGCAAGAAAATGCATAAAACAAAATTACGTTTAGTTTTTTTTAATTATTATGCATAGTTTAGTTATTCAAACATTGTATCAAAAGTTTACGCAATACGCCCCCACTCACTTGTCAGATATATGATTGACTGTTGTATAATGAGAAATAAACACCTTTACAAATGTTTGGGAAACTTCTCTTTATTCCAAGGTATCTAAAACTTGAAAACAATATAATAATGAATGAAGCTCTTTTAACATTTGGATTGTTATATGGTCTCCTCGTGCAAACTGTTTACGTAAAAACTTTTCAGTCTCATGTTAATAGACTTGTGACCTCTTCATAAAGATCAAAAACCGCGTTTGCAATAAATCACTTTTAAAGCTTCTATAAACTGGTGTTAAGTTTAAGTGACGCTTGTTCATGTCAGCTTTGTCTTAAACTTTACGACTATATTCGTAAATGGCGTTCGAAAGTTTTTAATATGAAAAATGATTTTAAACAGATTTTTCATCTCTGATTTTTTTTTCACTCGATGAATCGATTCTACTCATTATCGGTAAGTTTTAGGTCGAGTCATTAAGAGGCAAAAGTACCGCTGGTCCCAATCAATATATCGAACTTTCCGAAGTACTTGAAAAAAAAAGTTTTACAGATTTGATT
This sequence comes from Eupelmus azureus, assembly GCA_030522685.1. Taxonomy (NCBI): domain Eukaryota; kingdom Metazoa; phylum Arthropoda; class Insecta; order Hymenoptera; family Eupelmidae; genus Eupelmus; species Eupelmus azureus. The sequence continues at coordinate 5,384 of JAPYZA010003533.1, read as the reverse complement.
GGACACTAACGCTGGATATCTACAAAGCAATTTAAGTTCGCATAAGAGTTTATAAAAATTCATCTTATTACCATTCTTATAATATTGCCATAGATATCAGCGAACTCAAAGTTTTCGAACAATATTACAGAAATTACGTTCTTTTTTTCTTCTTTGACGATCATACCAAAGATCGGCACCGCAAAACTTATTCGCACCTTGGCAGCCACAAATATTGCTGTGATCTTGTTTAACTGCGCAACTCGCGAGTTGGGAATCGCAGCCTCCTTAACCTATTTTCTCTACTAATTGATAAGGATATTACAGTGACGGGGCGTAAACTACTTAACAAGTTTCCTGCATACTGGCTTTTAGTTGCCATCCTTTATGTGAGTTATCGCTCCCGCGTGAAGGTGCGCATCGCGCGCTTCGAGAAGACACATTATCTGAAAATTTGTTCTCCACGCTTCACCGGCTATTGTGTGAGATAATAAACGAGCGAAATTTTCGCGGGATAAATTTGTTGAAGTTTGAATGGTTAATTTCTTTTTTTTAGTTTAACTGTCTAAACTCGTCGAATAGTAAGTGAATTAATATATAGGTAGAATAAAATAACGGGCTGTACTGTTCAATAGATTTATTGTAGTTATAATCTATAATAAATCTACCGAACAGTACAAACGGTTTTTTCATTCTGCTTTTATTTTTATCTTTCTTTAGTTTTATTTGATGATTTTTTAAAATCAGTTTTATATTTTTTCCTCTCGGAATGAAAAGCTTTAATCAGATAAAAAAATTTGTTGCTTAGCGCTTCAAAAATCAATGGTATTTCATTCCGCCTATTAATAAACGTCATTATTTACAAATAATTATTAAATTTATGTTTTACTTACTGTTCATTTTGTATTTGTATTTACATAGTAAGATTTCTACGCATATTATTTTTTTTTTGCTATGATAAAATACGTAAAGACTGCTGAATACAAACATTCACAACAGCGCGAGAGATTTGTTTTAGTTATTAAAAGAATCTCCAGGTGATAGGGTCAAAGAATTTCCTCAGACTGAAAAAGACACAAATAGTAAGGCAAGCGCGGTTTGCCAAGTGGGCGTGGAACATTCGTACTTGAGGGCAATGGAACGTACCTCGGATATCTAAAGGAAAACCTTGTCCGCAAGTCGTCAGGAAGAAGCATTTAAAATAAAAATTTGAATTCCTATTACAAAAATTACTCTTAATAAAATTTATATTTGTTAATCCTTCTTGTACTCTTTCTGCAAGAAATTAAAAGATAAAATGAGATAAACTCAATTTGACACTTATTCCGGACATCCTCATTATTTTTCCAAATTCCAACGAGTTTCCTAAATATTAATAAAATTGAATTATACAGTTTGAAACTAAAACTGAACTAAACCCCACCAATAATACACGCGCGCCCGTCAGCGTCGCGATCGGCAATCTGACGTATTACGCGTTACTATATAGGCACACGCGCGCAGTCAGCGCGTAACGACACACGCAACTGATCATGCAAATCATAATTGCAGTCACGGCCGTAATTAGGCGCGCCCCGGCCGAGTAGGAGGCGCGTTCGCGCGCGCACGGATTTACAAACAAACGCGGGATTTCGGGGCCGTGCCTTTGGTCGCGTATACATACGTATACACGCTTTGCTCTCGAGAGCAAATGACCTAACTCTCTCTGTCCAGTGATCCAACTAAGAGGGAGCTCTCGTTTGCGTATAATATGTTGTTGTCGAGTGCTAATTAGGATTAGAGAAGTTATTGGGTGGGGAAAAAAGTGGCGGGATTAATGGTAACGAGCTGTGGGTGTTGGGTTGTAGTTTTGACAAAAATACAGGAGGATTATAGAGTAATTGCTTGAATGTAGTTTAGTTTGAGTTATTTTATTCTTTTTGTGTGTGTTATTGGCGAAAAGCGGGCTCTGGCTTGCTGGAATAAAACTTTAAAACTTTAAAACCATTCGAGCATTTAATCTCTCGAGAACGAAATTACAACTTTAAAAACTTCGAAAGCAATAAGGCACGCAAAAAAGGGGAAATTTTCATCAGAAAATTATTTGTTGAATTTTAAAACAAGTTTTAGAGATCAATGATAAAGAGCACAATTTCCATTATCTACAATAGTGCAAAATTTTAAACTTTCACCTGCTTGTTTAATTAAGCCACTTCGCAAAATGTTTCATAATACATTTTCGGCACTATCTAACTAGCGCCTTCCAAAAAGGAAATCTAGTATCGCCGACCTCAACTTCATTTCCGTAATGATGTCATCATTATATCCAGACGGACTCTTCCTACCAAAATCCAATCGAACCAGTGTATAAGCGCATTTTCTCTGGTACGCGTCTGCATATGTATACATACAGGTACAAATGCATACACATACACACACACGCACACACACATGTATACATATACACGCTTGAACGCGCGCCACTTTAATATGTAGCGCTCGGCGCAGTTCACTGTGCGCCTCTTTTAATGAACGAGTCGACTTTGTGCGCGGGCGTATCGGATCCTTTTACGAAAATTGAGGCTATAGTTCGTTTCGGTTCTCTCGCGGTCTTATGGGAGAGGCTGTCCGTACGTTTCTTCCTCCATCGTTTTTTTCTTCTGGGGCGTGGACTGCGGATAGGAAGTAAGTGATTTGCATAATGCGTGTATCGTTGACGGCCTTGTTTATTGAGTGAAGACGAACGAGTGAGCGAACCATTTCATCAAGATGCTAGACTTATTTTTATCGATGGTTAGACTTGATTCGTTAATTTTGCGCTTAGGCTTTTGAATTGCGCAGTTCTGGTTAACATGTAGTGTTTGTTAAATTTTATGTTTTGTAATTTTGGTGTACTATCGATATTTGTTAATCTTTCGAATTATCGAATAATGTTAGTTTATGATTACTGTGAGAAAGAATTTATATTACTGCTTCAGATTAAACTGTATAACGATTTTGTTAATAATATAGTTTATTTTTATAATTTAAAACCACATTAAACAAATGTTTAGCTAAAAAGTAAGAATCTAAAAATTGTAAAATAATAAATAAAAAAATATCATACGGCATAAATTATCTAGATAATAAAGTTTAAAATATTAAAACATCAAGAAGCCAAGGATCCAAGAACAATTATCTCTAAAACTGAGACCAACCGGCTCTGCCGATCGTGAATTTCGTAACCGTCATCAATCAAAAACTCGCCCAATTAAAACGTAATCGCGGCAAATTAAAATAAACGACATACCTAAGCGAACAATACCCATGGCACGCGCATCATCGTTATACTCCAAAATATAGAGGCGATCATCAAAGCAACCATGGGCGGAGAAACTAGAACTTTTGTCCACGGTGGGAGTGTAGCCACCGCCGCATAGCCGATCGCACACTTCCGATCTTAGTCTCGAGCGTTCAGCTGGCGAACTCGGTCGGCAAAGGCCTTGCTTGTGAAAAGTAAAAATAAAGATCCAAGATGGATCGGAAGGACCAGCGCGTGTGCATAAAATTCTGTGTGAAGAATGAGAAAACCGAGGCTGAAATCTACGAGATGCTGCAAAAGGCCTATGGGAAGGCCAGCCTGAGCCGCTACATAGTTTACGAATGGGTCAGATGTTTCAAGAAAGATCGTGACCTGATGAAGGAGGACCTATGGTCGGGTAAACATTCAGCCTCGTGCAACGATGCCAATGTGGAGAAGGTACGTCAGAAGATTGCTGAGGATCGTAGATTGACGGTTAAGGAGATTGCCGACGAGATCTGCATCAGCCATGAATCTTGCCAATCTATCCTGACGATCAACCTTGGAATGAAGCGCGTAGCTGCCAAGCTGGTTCCGAGATTCCTCAGCGACGATCAGAAAAGCCAGCGCTATGAAGTCTGCATGGAGCTGAAACGGAGGGCTGATACCGATCCGAGCTTCATAGACTCGATAATCACTGGCGATGAGATGTGGATTTACGGCTGTGAGCCCGACGGCAAGTCCAGTCATCCGTACGCCTGGAAGACACTCAACGAGCCCTGGGCCAGAAAGCTACGCCAGCTGCGTAGTAACGTCAAGACTCTGCTGATTGTGTTCTTCGATTCGCAAGGTATAGTTCATCAGGAGTTCGTACCCCAGAACCAGACCGTCAGCCACGCCTATTACAAGGAGGTGTTAATCAGGCTCCGGGAAAAGATCAGGGGTAAGCGACCAAATGCATTCAGAAGCAGGTCCTGGATTCTGCATCATGACTGCTCGCCTGGCCACAATTCTATTGCTATAAGGGAGTTTATGGCTGCCAAGAGGATTCCGGAACTGCCACATCCAGCATACTCACCTGATCTCGCGGCTTGTGACTTCTTTCTCTTTCCCAAGGTCAAGTTTTTCCTCAAGGGCAAGACGTTTGAAGACGTCGGAAGCATGAAGAAGAATACGATGCTACATCTGCAGAGCCTGACGCTTCAGGACTTCCAGAATTGCTTTCAGAAGCTGCAGGAACGCTGGAACAAGTGCATCGCTGTGAGAGGAGAGTACTTCGATACGGAGAAGAATGCTTACTGATGTGCACGTGCTTGGTGGCTTTTTCTTCTCTGTAATCGGAATGATCGGCGTGGGAAGTACAAGTCAAATAGTGTTCTCATGTGATTTTATTGTGGTTTATAATGTATTATATATCTATGCCATTTTATTTGAAATATCAAATCGATAATTTACTATTAATGATCTAACGCGTACTTAGCCTATAAAATTACAGTTTTTAAACACCTTTATCCTTTTACTATGAAATTATAAAAATTCTTTTTTATAAAATATGAATGATGCTTTTTAAACATGCTACAATATAAGTGGGTTATTATTATAAAACTAAATTGATAAATAAATATCTTTTAGTATCGAAATGAAATTTGAAAAATAGAAATTTAAAGGTCGATTACCAAATTGTAACATACGTAGATTTTATCAAAATTGTAACAAAATTTGGCATTAAATCGAAAATAACTAAAAATATGTTGACTTACATGATAATAAAATGTTTTTAAAATTGTTGCTTAAATAGTTTATTATTATCTCACAAAATATACATACTAAAAAAACATACTCTTACATACTAAATATACATACTCTTTCTTTTTATCACAAATGCACATCAAGAAAAACTAGATCTTTTTAATAAAAGAGCAATTTATTGCTTCCCCCAAGTTAATTCCTATTCCCAAATAAAAAGTTTAAAACCTACATTTTAATCTTTATAAAAGTTCAAAATGTAAGTTTTAATCCATATAGTAATTTTTATTTACTAAAAATATCATGAAAAGGTATACTATGTTAAGTAAAAAAATTTCTAATAGAAAATAAGAGTAGTATACTAAAATTAAGGTAATTAGCTGTATTATAACTATAAGTA